>JADBJO010003825.1:157500-167500 GCA_016801955.1 Conus betulinus
GTGTGTGTGTGTGTGTGTGTGTGTGTGAAGATATTCAGCGGCTGTTGTAATTGTCTCGTTGAACGTAGCAACACAAGACTCCATATAGCCTTCCCTCTGGGGAACCACATACATGAAGGATTATTCTAATAGAACTTACCCTCCTACCTTTTAGTAGAAACGGACGCTCTGGCTGTGTGTCACAGTCAAGCCAGCATCACTGGAGCCTGTCCTAACTCACCACTGTCTTGCCGAAGTCATATAGTTTGATGAAGTCCAGCAGAGCTTAGAAATATAGTCGTTTGAATTTTTTCCCCTTCATACTACAAATTCATTCTTTAAGTATTGTCAGATGCCCTCGTTCCCGAGTAAACTGAAGAAGAGCGGGCACACTTTATACCACATTAATTCTACCCCCACCCCCCCCCCCCCCCCCCAAACACCACCCCCTCCTCCTCGCTTCCAGGCCAGAGCTGCCTGGTTTGCCGCGCTGACAGTGGACAATTAAACAAGGTTCACAGTGTCTGGTGCACAGCTTGACGGAAGGTGGAGTTTTTCTGTCCCCTTCCGCCGTCTTAACCCTCCCTGACCTGAATCAGGTACCCGTTGGCCGCTGAGTAGACAGAAACGGTATTAAAGAAAGACAAATCTGACCCTATGAGTGGTTTCAACTCATTACCATATGTGGATGTCCATCAGCATTATGAAGGTAGAGACTGAAAATGACAAACTGATAATCATAATTGCAGTTTGTATGTGTGTGTGTGTGTGTGTGTGTGTGTGTGTGTGTGTGTGTGAGAGAGAGAGAGAGAGAGAGGTAACGGGTTTCAATTGTCACGTTACACTGTATTAAAAAAATGATTTTAAAGATCGTTAAAAGCAGATGCAGCTTGACAAGGATTTACTGCCGTTCTGAACATTGCTTCTTTTTTTTTCCATATTGTTATCGGTGATGAATTCATGTAGGCTACATATTTGCTTGTAGGCTACGGATGTAACAGCCTATCAATTTGAACGCTGGAGTAACCTCTCGAAACAGTTTGAAAGTGAGTGCACAGTTGCTAGACATACTTATGTCTCCAAGTCAACACTACATAAAATTCACCGGAAAAACAGGTTAATTGCTTCCTCTTTCCATTTTCTTTTACCTTCTCCCCCCCCCCCCCCCCCTCTCTCTCTCTCTCTCTCTGCGTCTGTATCTATGTATTTTCACATTACGTAAGTATGCTTCTATCTATCTAGATATTGACAAATAGAAAACATCTGTCTCTCTTTCTCTCGTTTCTTTCATTCTATCGCACTACTCGCGTGTATCTGTCAGCTACTATAGTCTATCTTTTTATTCCTCTGTCGTCCAGTTAATCATAAGGATTAATGTCCTGATTGGGATTCTTTATCTATGGTGACGTGCGCGGTTCGTACCCACCTAGTCAGTGGTTTCAGCATACCTTCCGCCCGCTGACGTTGCCATGTTCCTGTTGCATCATGCGAACCACTGACCAATCACTGGACAGTCTATACACACAGCTGGGTGACTACAAACAAAGACAACCCATCAAGGTGGGAGAGTCAATACTTTCTCAGCCCAGAACCCTCACAGTCAAAACTTGAAGGCAGTCACTTGCGATTCGCACAGGAAGACAGGTATGGTGCCTTGTTATCTTCAAAAGCCCACAGTTACTATTTTTCCTCTTTCTAAGATAAGAACAATTACTAACCTTCAAGAAAACAAAGATAGTAGGAAATCAGTTCCCCGAGGAAAACGGTTATTCAAGGGGTAAAAAGGAAGGAAGAAAAAAGGGGGAAAACTAGTTTTAAGGGATCTCGGTAAACGCTATTTTCGTTGGGAAAAAAAAACAGTAACTTTTGGCTTATAATACAATAACTGTTTCTCCTGCTTCTCCGAAGGAAAAAGAATTTATTGTCCGTGAAGAAAACAGTTAGACCATGAGCTTTCCTGCGCAGCCAAGAAAAGATGTTTTAAGGATAATAATTGTTCTGTTCGGGGAAACAGGAAGACCCAGTTCTTATGGGTCTCTGAAGCTTGCATGCTCCCAGAGAGAGAGAGAGAGAGAGAGAGGGGGGGGGGGGGTGGAGGGTGGGAGTGGGGGTGAAACAATACAGTTATACTCCACAGTCGTTACATTGCTGGGTAGTTTGTTGCACTCGGTTTTAACTTCCTCGCTCAGCTCAGCTGATTGTTCCTAGTTGCGGACCTCTGTAGGCTGTGTCTTTTAGTTTTACATCTCCACCTTTTTTTTCATTTCTGGAAATATTTAAGGCGATCACTTCGTTCAGATTTTTACGTTTTCCTTCTCTGAGTGCTCCTGTTTGTTTGAGACACTTACCTGTAAGCAGGAGGATCTACCCGACTTAAGGGGGTTTTCTTTCCTGTTTAAGTGGAAGTACTTGTCATCAGCATGTAAACAGGACACAGTAAGAAGCCTGATGAAGTCTTAATAGATCAAAACAGCTGTTGTTGGCTGGTCCTGCTACCTGCACTTTGGAGGACCTAGCAAACAGGGCACTCACTGCAAAAGAGTTCCTTTCCATGCCGCTTTCCCACTAAATGCAAGTTTAATCAGTTAAAGTAAGTGTTCCATCTGAAATGGCTTTTGACTTAACATGACCTCTCCTAAGCAGAAGGAAAGCATTAGGGCCAGGTTTCATCACACTCACACACACACACACACACACACACACACACACACACATACACATACGCGCACGTGCGCGCACGTACCACACACACACACACACGCACGCGCGCGTGCGCGCACACACGCACGCACGCACGCACGCACACGTGTGCGCGCACGTACACACACACGCACACATGCACACACACACGCGGTGCGCGCACGCACGCACGCACGCACGCACACACACACACACACACTCACATTCACACACACACCACAACAGAGAGAGCTGTGAGTGGGAAGAAGGAAGGGTTGGTAGGAGGGGGAGGGGGCATGTCTTGTTTTCACCCGATCAACATCCACTAAACGATTCTGCTAGTGTAAATTCACGTTTTAGTTGGAATGTGTCACGATGCAAGTGTGCAACCATAACAACACACACACACACACACACACACACACACACACACACACACACACACACACACACACACTCCTACACACACACACACACACACACACACACACACACACACACTTTGGACACACACACACACAAACACACATACTCCTTTGGAGAGGTTGGAGAGGCCGCTTTACTTCTTTGCAGCCTTTTTGGCGGCTGGCTTCTTGGGGTCTTGGCCCTCTTGGCCTCTGGCTGGAGACTTGGCCGCCTTCTTGGGCTTGGCTGCCTTCTTAGCCGGAGTTTGGGGGGCCTTGGCCTTCTTCGCTGCTGGCTTCTGTGGCTTTTAGCTGCCCTTAGGCTTCTTGGCCTTCTTAGGCTTCTCTTCATGACATTTGGGTTTAGTTTCTTTTGTCCGCTTATTCACACTTGGGTATTGTCCGGTGCGGAATGGCCTCTTTGATTAGCAGATATGGTGTGTTTTTTTTTTTTTTTTTTATGGACTAGTTTGTGCGCAGTGATGTCGCTTTGATGAAACTGGGACTGTGGGAGGCGGGATTGGTGGAGGGAGGAGGAGATGATGGAGGCTAACACTGCATTGACAACGCCTTCAGATGGGCATCAGTAGCAACAGAGGTGAGATTAACTTCCCATTGGCCCGAGGCCTATAAGGACATGGTGTCCCAGTTCGAAATCTGCAGTTTTGGTGGCAGGATGTCTGGTCGCTGGCAGAAGTCTCGGGCTTGGTTCCAGATGGGACTCTTCTGCTTCTTCTGTTTGACATCCCAGACTGGAGTCAGATCCTCTTCTTTCCTGTCGGTGAACTGGTGTCCACCTTTGATTTTGGTTCCATGTGAACTGGTGTACATTCTGTTGTAGTCAGACGACTGAGGGCATCTGTAACCTTCGCCTCTTCCCCCCACTCCCGCCCCCACAAAAGGCATTTCTTCAGGGCTTTGGACCGCTACTTCGTGCTCAGGTGGCGATGGTTCTGTGCCGCGTAAGGCCACCTCAAAGAGGTAGCAGGACGGATGTTGCTAGCGCGCTGCACGATTGTCTTTTCATGGTTCTCACTGACCACGATCGAGCGGGCAATTTTTCATCTAACCCTGAGAGGAGTGGCCACTAAGCGGACCCCCAAAACCTGGTTTGCCAGGCTTCGGCTAATAGTGGCCCCAAAACCTGGTTTGCCAGACCTCGGCTAATAGTGCCCCCAAAACCTGGTTTGCCAGACCTCGGCTAATAGTGGCCCCAAAACCTGGTTTGCCAGACCTCGGCTAATAGTGACCCCAAAACCTGGTTTTGCCAGGCCTCGGCTAATAGTGACCCCAAAACCTGGTTTGCTAGGCCTCGGCTACTAGTGACCCCAAAACCTGGTTTGCCAGGCCTCGGCTATGGCAGTCGGGCAGTGCTCCATCACTGACCATCCCGCATCACTAGAAATCGTCCTTGGCGACAAAGGATAGATCCACCGTCATCCGTAATGGCTGGAAGATTGTTTGCCTGATGCTGACCCATCATGTGAACGTCTTTTAATAGAAAACTGCCACCTGTCCATCAGTGCTCCTGCAATGCTACCTCGCAGTGATTGATTTATTCAATGAGCAGCGGCAGCTGTAGCTGAAGAGGTCAAATTCACGTTCTCATTAGTCGGCCGAATGTTCTCGAGCATTTAGGCAAATTAAGGGTAGTTTTGCTGTTGTTGAGAGCAAGTTCCTTGGTTGTTGTTCAAGTGTGCGAACCCAGGCATCACCAGAGGGGAATACCCCAAGTCGTATACTGAAGGAGGGAGAGTGTCCACCTCCTCCACTGGCTATTCATGGGGTTCTCCAGCGAGCCTGAGAGGAGATGACCGTCACAGTTCGGTGACCGTCGGCCTGCAGGCAGGGTACAGTGACCATTCAGTCGTTTTGGTCCTGCGGGATGAATGGAAGAAACTGCTTCTTCCTATTGATTATGATTTAAAAACATGTTGTCTATAGAGTGTAGTAAACACTTGAAACATCAGTCCTGGCTGGCTTGTGGAGAAGTCCAGGCTCTTAGTAAAATGGGTAGCTTCGGGGAATCGAACATGCGTTTGAAGTGGAGGTTATGCATTAACCACTTGGTACCCAAGTCTTTATTGGTGCTAGTAGCTGTGGGGTGTGTGTATGTGTAGGTGACTAGTGATTCCATTGGTGGAATAAAAAATAACTCGAGGAGTTATTTGGTGCAAATCGTTGTGATGTGGGTGCGTGCCAGTGATTCCATTGGTTGAAACAGTTTAACTCGGGTTCTCTCTTGTTTGAGAATGGATATAAGGTGCTTGGGAAAACCAGGAAGTGTATGACTCACTTAGGGAAAGTGAAATCACCCCGTCTTACTGAGGGCTAAGAAAATACAACGAGAAGCAGAGGTTTGCTGTCGCCTCGAAGCCGATGACAGTAGAGAATTGTCTCCTGGGTGGGGACGTAAGACAGTGGAGGTTGATGTAGCCTCTGAGCCAACGACGAGAAGAATTGTGTCCTGTGTGGGGACGGTAGACAGCAAGATGTGTCAGCCTGTTTGGGCCTAGGCAGGGAGCTGCCAGACAACGGTGGGGTGGTGCAGGAAAAGAACACCTGTGAGAGAGGCTGACAGGAGCCCTTTCCGTGGAGAGGGTGAAGTTCAATGGAGTCCGGGAGACTTGGTATGAGGGTGCAACTCGAGCTACGTTGCCAGTGTCCCCACACTGGGATTTGGCCAATCGGGAGGACACAAACAGTGTGGCAGCGTCAGCAATCGTAGTCTCACACAGAGTGATGAGAGAACTGAGTGGTCAACCAAGGAATGCTGGCAAGTTATGGACGTTTATTTGCTCATAAGTTTATAAGGTATACAAGAAGAATATTGGAATATTGTCTTTCCTGGTTAAGTAAGAATAATGGGGTGCAAGAAGGATTCGAACTTGCAACGCATGACTGAATTCGATGCTCCTACCGCTGACACAATTATGCACATTGGGGAGACACAGAGAGTGAGAGGGGTGGTGGGGGCTAGGACACTTAACAGGCAGAGTCATAGGTGCGAAGAAGTGGATGAGGGATGAAGTGGTGGGGATTGGGTGGGGGGAGACAGAGGTGGGGTAAGAGACAGAGTTAGTGAAGAAACATAGGTATTGCCGAAGCGAGATAGACAGGAGGGAGAGAGACAGGAGACAGAAGAGGAGGAGATTAAGACAGTGTCAGAGAGAATAGGGGTGTTGATGGGGTGGGAGGTGAGACTAAGACGGTGGTGGGTACATGGGAGGAGAATGGGGTAAAGGAAGGGGGCAGGGATATGGACAGAGAGAGAGAGGTAAGAACAAAGATAAGGTACCCCCCTGACAAAGATAAGGTATACCCCCCTGACTACCCCCCCCCCCCCCCCCATCCCCCTTCCCCATTGAAAATCCCTCGTCTGATGTAACTGTCCCGGCCCTGGAAAGAGAGAGAGAGAGAGAGAGAGAGAAAGAAGAAAAAGAGAGAGAGAGAGCATTCCCCTAGAGAGAGAGGGAGAGATAGCATATCAGGAATGACAACAAGGAGATAGGGACAGAGAGAGAAGTAGAGACAAAGGCAGAGTTATGGTACATTTCTCCCTCCCTCCTCCCCTCTTTCTCTTTGGAAACTCCCTCGTCTTTTGTAACTGCCCTGGCCCTGGAGAGAGAGAGAGACAGAGAGAGAGATAGCATTCCAACAGAGAGAGTGGGTAGAGAGCATATCAGGAACGACGCAACAAGGAGGGGATAGGGACAGAGATATAGGTAAGGGTAAGAGTTAAGGTACCCCCCTCCCCTTCCCCTTTGGAAACTCCCTCGTCTGATGTAACTGCCCCAGCCCTGGAGAAAAAGAGAGAGAGAGAGAGAGAGAGAGCATATCAGGAATGACACAATAAGGACAATAGGGCCAGCCAGAGAGAGAGGTAGGGACAGAGTTGAGGCCCCCCCCCCCCCCCCCCCCCCCCCCCCCCCCTCTTTCCCTTTGGAAAATCCCTTGTCTGATGTAACGGCCCCAGTCCTGGAGAGAGAGAGAGAGCATTCCATTAGAGAGAGTGAGGTAAAGAGCGTATCAGGAACGACGCAACATGGGGGGTATAGGGAGAGAGGCAAGAAGGACAAAGACAGAGTTAAGGTACCCCCACCCCTACCCTTTCCCTTTGGAAACTCCCTCGTCTGATGCAACTGCCCCGGCCCTGGAGAGAGAGAGAGAGAGAGAGAGAGAGAGAGAGAGAGAGAGCATTTCATCAGAGAGAGCTGGAGAGAGAGTATATCAGTAATGACACAAGGAGGGAGAGAGACAGACACAGAGAGAGCATTTCATAAAGGAGAGGAGGAGAGAGCATATCAGGAACGATGCAACAAGGAGGGATAGAGAGAAAGAGAGGTAAGGACAGAGTTCAGGTACCTCTTCCCCTTTGGAAACTCCCTCGTCTGATGTAACTGCCTCGGCCCTGGAGGAGAGAGAGAGAGAGAGAGAGAGAGAGAGAGAGAGAGAGAGAGAGAGAGCATATCAGGAATGACACAACAAGGAATAAGGACACAGAGAGAGGTTTAAGGTACAGACAGAGAGAGAGAGAGAGAGTTAAGGTACATTCCCCCACCCCCCACTCCCCCACCCCCGCCCCCCTTGCCTTTCGAAACTCCCTCGTCTGATGTAACTGCCCCAAAATCCTGGAGAGAGAGAGAGAACATTCCATTAGAGAGAGTGGGCGAAAGAGCATAAAGAGGAACGACGCAACATGGAGGGGATAGGAAGAGAGAGAGAGAGACAGAGAGGTAAGGAAAACGACAGAGTTAAGGTACCCCCACCGCTACCCCTTATCGTTTGGAAACTTCCTCGTCTGATGTAACTGCCCCAGTCCTGGAGAGAGAGAGAGAGAACATTTCATTAAAGAGAGAGGAAGAGAGTATACCAGGAACGCGCATCAAGAAGGGATAGAGACAGAGAGATAGGTAAGGCCAAAGACGGAGTTCAGGTATCTCTTCCACTTTGGAAACTCCCTCGTCTGATGTAACTGCCCCCCGGCCCTGAGAGAGAGAGAGAGAGAGAGAGAGAGAGAGAGAGAGAGAGAGAGAGAGAGCATTTCATTAAAGAGAGGGGAAGAGAGAGTATACCAGGAACGCGCATCAAGAAGGGATAGAGACAGAGAGATAGGTAAGGCCAAAGACGGAGTTCAGGTATCTCTTCCACTTTGGAAACTCCTTCGTCTGATGTAACTGCCCCCGGCTCTGAGAGAGAGAGAGAGAGAGAGAGAGAGAGAGAGAGAGAGAGAGAGCGAGCAATCCATTAGAGAGAGTTGGGGAGAGTTGGGGAGCATATCAGCAATGACACAAGAAGGAGATAGGGACAGAGAGAGAGGTAATGACAGTTAAGGTACATTCCCCCTCTTTCCCTATGGAAACTCCCTTGCTTGATGTAACTGCCCCACCCCGAGAGACAGACAGAGAGAGAGAGAGAGAGAGAGCGATCATTCCATATAGAGAGAGTGGGCAGAGAGCATATCAGGAACGACACAACAAAGAGGGGACAGGGACAGAGTGATAAGTAAGGACAAACAGTTAAGGTACCCCCTCCCCTTCCCCTTAGAAACTCCCTCGTCCGATGTAACTGCCCCAGCCCTGGAGATATATATATATATATATATATATATATATATATATATATATAGATAGAGAGAGAGAGAGAGAGAGAAGTCAAGTCAAAAAATTTTATTTAGAGATGGAAACATTGAATAAGCAGCATATCTGCTATATATATATATATATATATATATATATATATATATATATTTTTTTTTTTTTTTTTTTTTTTACATCAATCCATCTATGAAAAAGAAAGAAAGAGAGAGAGAGAAAAAATCAAATCGTGTACAATGCCTTTCATCAAAAGAAAACATACCGTCTTACCCCCTCCCATCTCCTCCCCTTTACCCACTCACTTCCATACACGTAAAACGTATCAATGCTTATTGCCGCCCCTATGGTTACATTCACAAAGTGTATATCTTTACCAGTGTATTTCTTTTCTATACAGGATGTTTTTTTTTTCAGTATCATATGTGGTTAACGATTCATGAGAGAGAGAGAGAGAGAGCATTCCAATAGAATTGGCTAGGGAGCATATCAGTAACGACGCAACAAGGAGGGGATAGGGACAGAGAGATAGGTAAGGGTAAAGAGTTAAGGTAACCTTCTCCCCTTCCCCTTGGGAAACGCCCTCGTCTAATGTAACTGCCCCAGCCCTGGAGAGAGAGAGAGAGAGAGAGAGAGAGAGAGAGAGAGAGCAGCATTCCATTAAAGAGAGAGCATGTCAGGAACGATGCGACAAAGAGGGACTAATAAAACTGCACGACAAACACGAGTTCTGCGAGTGTGGCATAGCAGCGGACGCCAGGAGAGAGGTGGCAGCTCTCCTTTGAGGAACACTGATGTGAGAGATCATTGTCAGGCAGCGCAGTCAACCTTCCAGCCATATGGGTGACAACGGGTCTAGCCTGTGTCGCCTGGGGGACGGCTCTGGAGATGTGGGGCGATCGGCGAAGGAGCGCTTCCTGACTGCGGCCACTGTGGCCTGAGAAACCATGCTCTGGGTGGTGGCAGACATGGTGGGCACTCCTTATGGGGTTGGCCTGAAAAAATGCCCTCTCGGCCGCAGTCTGCAAGTGCCCGCCGAATATCAGGGACTCGTGCAGCGCTCCAGCGACTTTCCTCCTGCTCCCTCCTTGAGGGGGCTTCACGCAGCACAGGACCATCGCCACCCGAGCATGAAGAAGGTCGCCTGGTGGTCCTGAAGATAGCTGATGTTTGGGGGAAAGAAGGCAACACCGACGCCCATCGTCGGTCGACCAACATTCAGAATTAAGCCAACGTTCAAGAGGAACACGACCAAAATTGAACCAACATTCAAGAGGAACACGACCAAAATTGAACCAACATTCAAGAGGAACACGACCAGAATTGAACCAACGTTCAAGAAGA
>JADBJO010003825.1:172500-217500 GCA_016801955.1 Conus betulinus
AAATAGGGGCCCCTAAAAGGCCTTAAAAATCAAAATGAAGAGGCTGGAGGCCCTAAAAGGCCCTAAAACCAGAACAGACTAAAAAAAAAAAATCTTAAAAAAATCTTGTAAAACAACAACAACAAAAAATTCAAGAAGAATGATTAGAAAGAAAAAAAAAACGATTTTCATAATAGGTAAATGCTGAATCAGTATCGGTCGATCATGGTGTAAAATCGTTCAAGGGAAGTAACTCCACGACAAAGTAACTGTGCTGTAAGCCATCTTGGACTTTCCATGTGTTGAACGAAGCAAGACCACGGTTCGTTCTTCAACAAATTTGACATTTTATTGAGAGTTCCTTGAACAGATTTTGTCAGTTTCACTCAGAGACATAGGGAAGTGCATATTCCAAGATCTGTGGCTTGATAAATCTGAATATAAACTCTGGCTTCGCCGAGATAACTTTGACAAATATCGGTTCTGTTGTAGGTTTTGTAAGAAGGGGTTTCAGCTTGGGGAAAATGGGTGAAAAAGCCCTTCAAATTCATCAAATAGGGAGGAAACATTCAGACTTGGAGAAGGCGAGTGCTACAGCGGCAGTGCCCTTAAATAATTTTTTTTTTTGGAAAAAGATCGTGACAGTGGGCAAGCCTCAAGTAGTACTAGTAAATCAACAAGTTTTTGCTCTGAAAAAACCACGTGGTTGCTGGTCGATCAACGAGTTCTAGTGCTTCTAGTTACTTTGAGTGTATTCTGAGTGTATGCCCCGTGTATAGTTAAGTGTATGTTGAATCACTGCGCTGTTCTCTCTTTCGACCAGAGGCAGTGTGTGCTAGTCAATCAAGGACAAGGCAGCTGTTGGTCAGGTGGAAAGAAAGCATAGGCCTACTTTTTTCTTCATCTTGTGACTTATATTCCTAAGATTTCCGGCTTATGTGTGCTGCAAGAACACTGTGTTTAGTTTAGCCATTGTAAAAAGATTTCTTTATTTTCATATGGACATGGAATTGACATGATTCATAGCAGAAAGTGATTAGGTGCTTGATGAATGGAGGTCTGTATTGAAGAAAATGGGCATCTGTGGGAGGCAATGGTGAGCACTTTCAACATTTTCAAGTGCCCCTGATGGCCCTATTTTTTGACATTTTAGGCCCTAAAAAAGGCCCTAAAAGGCCTTAAATTTTTTTCTTGAAAGTCTGTATGAACCCTGACAGGGCTTCTCACAAGCGAGACAAAATGGCCGACACGGTACCGTCCTTCGGTGCCTAAAAAGTAGTAATATCCTCTGATGTATATATACAAAACTGTCATAAGTCTCACTCCAGGAGAGACGGATTAGCTTGGAAGTTAGGAATCTAGCCATTATCATAAGAAAAAGTACTTCAGCCTTGCACCCGTTTCTTTGCCCATCTCCCCGCTCGCGCCTCTTGCCGCAAGCGAACGGCAATGACTCGCCACTCTCGCCTCTTTGTAACAGGCCGCCTGTTGAAGTCCTCTCTCTCTCTCTCTCTCTCTCTCTCTCTCTCTGTGTGTGTGTGCTTTGGTCTGGTGTGTGTATGTGTGTGTGTGTGAGAGACTTTCCTACCTGGGGGGGGGGGGGGGGGGGGGGGGGGGGGGGGGGGGGGGGGAGTACACGAACTTTGGGACAATGTTGTTAAATTGATATGGCAAGATAGCAAGCAGTTGAATCTAAAAGTTTTCCAATAAATGGTCTTGTTCGGGAGAGTCTAGTGGTAGGCTTATCGTCCAATTTGATTCACTCTAACGTTTTAAGTTTGGTTTTGGTCATGTCCATTTTATAGCCGGGCCAACGTCTGAGGCCAGATAAGGTCTTTTTCAGGTGTGACACACCTATGACGTAGCGTCATAAATCATGCAGGTCAAAGTCCAGACATGTTTGTGTTTGAGCTTATATTCAGCTTTAACGTCGAGACCACCATGAGGTGGCTGACGTTGGAGATAACGAAATTGGTCTTTGTTAGCCGTGGGGCCCCAGTCGTCCGTGATTATTGCATCGGCGGCCGACCCTCTACTCTAGCCCCTTCTCCCGCCGGCCTTTCTCACCCCCATTCCCCTTCCACTCGCCCACACACCCTTCCCTTTGTTGAGAGAGTAGACCCGAGTAAACTCTAGGGGGATCTTGTGTTGACTCCTCGCCTTTGACTGGAATTTGAAATGACGGAACCTGTCGTCTGCTCCTTATACAGACACTGGACGGTGGGGTGGCCCCCTTCCTTCACACTTCCACTTTCCTGTCCACTCCCCCCCCCCCCCCCCCCCCCCCCCCCCTTTTCCCAGTCTCGCCATCTTCACATCCTGCAGGCTGACTTGAACAGTTTTCTAGCCTGGATATTTTCTTGACAGATCTCGGTCCTGTTTTTTACAATCCTAGCCAGTCGGTGATCTCCTCGTTGTCATGTGACTTGACACTAGTCGATGGTCAACGGAAAGTGACCGACTGCGGTTTCCTTCAGCCAGATTAATGGTTTCTTATTCTTTTTCTCATACGTGAGGGCCTAACGTCTCTGTTGGTCACTCTAGTGCCTAACTTAAAAACGGAGGGTTCACTATGATAAACCTAAGCCTTGCCAGTGACGATCGATTTTCCGTTGTCAGTTTTCCACACAAGCTGCGATAGGATGGGGTGGAGACCCGGAGGGTTTGTCATTGTATTGCCTAGTACTCCCGACATGTTTTGCGTCTCGTGTGTAGTTGCTCGCATAACTGCTGTTCACAAGATGTTGCAATTACTTCAGTTTTGTTCGGTGTGTGTGTGTGTTTTCTGGGTGTCATAGCCAGAGAACTGTTCCCAGATAGCCCAGTCATTTTCTGGCTATGCTAGTTAGTTTTGAAACGTTAGTACTTCGTTAGTGTTTTGGGTAAGGTGTCGGACTTCAGTGCTTCTTTGACAGGCGTTGGAAGTCTTTTTTTTTTTAAATAATTTTGTGCTTTTATTTTAATATGATATGGATACACAGAATTCCTTCTTCGTCTTATTCCATGATTTGTTGATTGCGCCTTCTATCTGTCGAAATTTCCTGCAGCGGTAACTAAAACGGACGCCATGATCGTGCACAGCATGTCAGTGAATCGGTTGATCTACTGTCTGAGTCAAAACTGAGAGCAACCCTTTGATAAGAGAAGATACCTCTCACGAGACTTGTCATATAAGGAACTATCCGAGAGGCAGTTTCAAGCGACATTATCATCGTGTATGACAAATGATTATTATCGGTAGGATAGACCAGTCAGAGGATAGTTTTCCGTCGTAGTCATATAACAATCCACATGTGAGTTTGGCTTTTCTTCTGCTGTAGGGCGAAGGAGAGACAGAGGTCATAGGACTTGGTGTCGCAGTGACCTTCAGCCATTTAGTTAGAGCAAGGGCCAGTGAAAGCTCACGAGTTTTACCGCGCCTAGGGCATGCCGCTTTTTAGCTTCCCTGAGCTGAATCAACCACACATTTACTGCTTGATTGTTCAGTACTATATATATATATATACATATATATATATATATATATAAAACAGAGTTTAAAAACCACAACAGACAAGATAAAAAGATTTCCAACATTTTCGGCTTTAATGCCTTCCTCAGTGGTGACTTGACTGGCCGGCGAGTCGCACAACATTTATACATGCATAAACAGAAAGTGTGATAGAATTCGCTATCTTAAAAAACAAGAAGCTAAAAAATTGAAAAGGACTGCACGTACCAGGCAAATATATATAATATTGCGTTTTTGGAGGCATTTTTTTTTTTTTCTTTTTCTTTGCCAAAGTTTGAAAATCATGGCAAACAACAAAGTAGCGCGTGCATGGAAATATACCCCCCCCCCCCCCCCCCCCCCCCCCCCCACACACACACACACACACAGAGGGAGAGAGAGAAGAGAGAAACCACAGCTGTCAGCTGGTCTAACGCGCGAGCACACACGCACACAGAGATCAAGCCACAGCTGTTAACCTGTCTCTCAGTCACCTACACTCGCCGGCGAGGGGAGGGGATTGGGAAGCGGATTAATTAAGGTACGGCGGTTAACTCCGTCACACTCTCAGCTGGACAAAACGGTTATGTGAGCTGTTTTCAGACTACTGTCCTGGACAACAAAGCGGAGGGTCAGATATCTATATCTGATGCCTTAATCGATGAAAACGGTGAATTTAATTTTCACATTTACGTGACGGTTTTCACGGAACAGTGATAATCTTTACACGTTGAGTTTTGTCACGATGATCGTTTGTTTTCTTGAAATGCTGCTGTCGTCAGATACCGGTATTTCGAAACCTGATTGTTTCTCCTCAGTGACCGCGGAAAGTGGTAATTTGACTCCTCTGCCTTTTCGGTTTTAAGAAGAATGCTATACCAGAAAAAGGCTGGGTGCCATACCGTAGTATGTTTGTTGAGTTTTCAAAAAACCAACCAAAGGTCCCACCCTAAGAAGCAAAAGAAAATCATGAAAGAGCAAAACAAGCTACATTTTCTTGTGAAAAGTAGAAAATATAAAAAAAATAACCTCTTAAGACAAGTGTTGAGGGCCAGTTCTTGGCCAGATTAAGGCATCATATATATATATATATATATATATATATATATATATATATATATATATATATGATGCCTTAATCGATGAAAACAGTGAATTTAATTTTCACATTGACGTGACGGTTTTCACGGAACAGTGACAATCTTTACACATTGAGTTTTGTCACGATGATCGTTGTTTTCTTGAAATACTGCTGTCATCACGAAAATAGTAATTATGCCCTTTTGAAGACAGAAAGCGCCCATAGAGGAGGTGTCATAGTCTCTTTTCCCATATTCCCCCCCTCCTCATACCCGTCTTTCTCTTCCTCGCTTTCCCACCTGGGACGCACACATGCACACAGACACGTTTACCCGTTCTGAGAAGAACCACACGCGCAGGAGGAGATTCGCTCCGTGAATTGGGTCAGTATTGACGAAGAAACGTAACAAGGTCCCCTTCACTCCCCTCCACCCCCAAGACAAAGGGAAGTCCGCACCATCTTGGGAGCCAGCGCTGAAGAGACGGATCGATAGTAAACCGGAGTGGCGCTTTCAGCTGGGGGCGATGGCAACAGGGTCAGTTGCCAGGCGAAAGCCCTAGCCTCGGCCCCAAGTTGTATGGTAGCATAACCGCCTCAGAAGCCCGAGTTGTTAAAACCTGTTGGGTTTCACGACGATGAGCGGCCATTACAACTAAACCGGCTACACTGTTTCTATATGTTTTCAGGTTTGAAATTTAAAAAAAAAAAAAAAAAAAAAAAAAAATTCAATGGTCATGACGCTAGCCTCGGCGCCGGGATGTATGGGAGCGTATCCGCCTCAGAAGCCCTCTTGTGAATTCCTGTTCACGGCTTTCACGGTGAACGGTCATTATCACTAAACCGTGACAATTTCTATTATTTTCTTTTAATAAAAATTATTTTCACAGATTCTGACGCTTTGCCCTGGCTCCGGGATGTATGGGAGCCTATCCTCAGACGACCTTTCATTTACTGCTGTTCACGGTTTTCACAAGGAACATCATTATCATTAAACCGGTGACAATTTCTATTATTTTCATGTTGAAAAAATGTCTTCACTGTTTTTGACGATGTTAAGACATCAGATAATAAATAAAGGAGATAAGAAAAATATGTGTGGCTGATAATTTGGTCTTTCGGCATTTTCACTATCCACAGAGGAGCATTGTTTAAAACGCTTATGATTCGCATAATGATGCAAGCCTACATCCACATGATTCTTTGGCATCTGTTTCCGTGAATCATGTTTTTACGAGTCATGATTAGTTTTCATGATGATCATGTTTGACTGCCGCATCGGGCCTCAAAAACAGGAAAGTGAGTGATTATGAAGCAAAATATCGGTGATGATTGCCATCAGGGTGAAAACCCGAGCAAAACGAATAATTAGGAAGCAACATATCACTGATAGTTGTCATTTTCACGTGAATTTATTTATCGCCCTTTGGCTGGGGGTATTGCTTATTGCAGACTTTTGACGCAAATAACTTCCCGTACTCGAAGAGCCACCATTGTAACCAAAATGTATTCGTAATAGTGTTGCTATAGCGCCTATTGCTATTGGTGGGTAAAGAGGAGGGGGGAGGGGGCTCGACCGAACAAGATCGCAGAAAAGAAAAATCCAAGCTGAGCAGTGTTAACAATGTAAGTATGTCGGCGACTTCAGTGAAAGTTTCGACCGTTATCTTTTTCTTTTTTTTAACGCAAGCAGACCCGATGAACGGAACTCCCAGACAATCAATCAAGCGAGAGTATACACCACAACACACACACACACCACACACACACACACCCTCTTCCCACCCCAACTTCCGCCTCCCATTCCATCCTATTGTTTTCCTTGCCTCGTCCCACCCCTCACACACACACACACGCGCGCGCACACACACACACACACACACACACACACACTTTCTCTCTCTCTCTCTCTCTCTCTCTCTCTCTCTCTCTCTCTCCATCCATTTGGTACTCTTTCTTCTTCACACACACCCGCACACTGAATCGGACCTGTTTCCCACCGTCTTACCAGGCCGTGTGGAGGTGGTGTTATAAGCTGCCTTTACCCCAGTTTACAGAGAACGCTATAACCGCCGTGAGGTAAATGCTCCCCCCCCCCCCCTCCTCCCTCTCCCCCCCTCTCTCTCTCTCTCTCTCTCTCTCTCTCTCTCTCTCGTAGTTTTATCGGACATATAGCTGTCGCCAGCGTAAAAAGTAACGTCTGATAAAGCTATCGACCGACCATGCATCTGCGCTTGCAGCAGTTTACTTGAAAGGTACTTTGCAAGGTAGTTATCACCGAGGTGGAGACACCGTGCGACGAAAAGGCTACCAGCGCTGTGCGCTTTTGCCCAGGATTCCTGTGGAGCGCATTTGCGAATTTGAGGTGGACAACTCGTGAGCAGATGTGAATATGCTCATAGTGTCACTGTCGGTTTACATGCAAAGTTGTCGAGTCCCAGTGACGGTACAATGTGTCCGCAGAGACAAAGTGTCCGCATGCGGACACTATGTTCCTTGCGGTCACTTTGTACCGTCACTGACATTCAAAGAGTCCGCAGAAATCCTGCGGACACTTTGTTCCGCGAGGTGACACATACAACTTACTAAAGCGGAAACAAAGTGTCCGCAGCCGTTTCAGCCTCAGTGTGAGTGGGTGAATGTGCGCGTACACTCCCATGCGCGTGCATGCGTGCCTGTGTGTGTGCGTGCGTGTTTGCGTGCGTGCGTACGTGCGAGTGTTTATGTGTGTGTGTGTACGTGCGCGCGCGCGTGCACGTGAGCGTAATCTAAACTTTATGTGCTGTTGTACAAAAAAGTAGTCAACAAATTTTGAACAATTAAAAAAAAAATAAAGATGCACACACACACACATACATACACACGTGCGCGCGCGTGCGTACGCACGCACACATGCACGCACGCACGCGCATGGGAGTGTACGCGCACATTCATCCACTCACACTGAGGCTGAAACGGCTGCGGACACTTTGTTCCGCTTTTGTAAATTGTATATACCTCGCGAAACAAAGTGTCCGCAGGATTTCTGCGGACACTTTGAATGTCAGTTCACGGTACAAAGTGTCCGCAGGGGAACACAGTGCAGACACTGTTTCTGCGGACACTTTGTACCGTCACAGCCCCCAAGTCAGCTGACGAACGAACGAACGACTCGACAGGCTCAAACTCAACAATATGGATCATCCCGATTCGCCTGTAACCCGAATTTATTTTTTTTTTTTTTTTTATCTCGATTTGTCAATTCCCAGTTCGCCTGTTTGTTGATAAGATGTCAATAGCTCTGTTATTTACGATTCCCCCCTCCCCCCCCCCCCCCCCTTTTTTTTTTTTTTTTCTGTGCTGTTTACATTTGTAGTGGGAGCGTAACTGTCGCAGCCAGCGTTCTTTTGCTTTGGGGTGATGGGCATGTAAATTAATTTATGGGTGCGGACAGGAGTTGCCCTATTTTTTTTGTTGTTTTTGCTGTTTACTGTACACTGTCTCATTTAAAATTTCCTTTTTATAGTTGATACAAACCACTCAACTCAACACACCTTGCATGTATGCACACACACACACACACACACACACACACACACACACACACACACACACATACACACACACACACACACACACACACACACACACACACACACACACCTCTTACATTTACGCACACGGACAAACCCACTTCGTTCAGTTTGTCTTCGTGACGGTGTATGCTTAAAAGTGTATCCAGAAAAAAATTCATGGTGAGCAGCCACATCTCTCTCTCTCTCTCTATCTCTGTCTCTCTGTCTCTGTCTCTCTCTCTCTCTCTCTCTCTCTGGGAGTGGCTTCCCTTATCTGGCTCCCAGCAAGACGTTGTTTTAAGCTGCTCTGTTAAGTTTTTCTGGATTGCCTGTAACTTGCACAGTGTGCCTGTTGAAAGTCTTCCATGTACTTTGGAAGCGACTCTGAATGCTGCGCTAAAGAAAAAAAGGACTCGGCCCTCATTTACTATTGAGGGCAGAGGAAAACAAGCGGTTGTGATTCTTCGTTTGACCACGAATGCCGACCAGCCCCCTGCAGTGCAGACCCAAGGCCACAGAGCTGTATATCGACGGAAATGCCCATCACAGATAACCAGGGATAGACGCAGAGCTGAGGTATTCATAAAGAATCAGCAAATGAAGGTTCTTCTTCATCCAGTTTTGTCTTTTTACCGACTCCACCAAGCTTAGTGCACAGTGCTGATAGACCGGTAACAGGTATACTGCTTGCGCCGACATGTTTCAGTGTGACAGTAATCCCTCTAACTCCGCATCACCGCCATCACGAGGCACGCGGCATAGTGACAATCAACAAGAAATCGGCGTGGGACCGTGTGATAAACAGTCTGTGACAACCGTACACGATGAAGCCTTCATGTCGGATATTTGTGTCCGTCAAGCCAAGTGTGGACGAAAACTGTGGTGAACAATGTTGTGACATTGTCTGTGTGAACATGACAGGCCAGCAGTTCCTACTGCACCAAACAAAACGGAGGAGGAAGTCATGGCAAGTCATGGCAAATGAGGATGATCGTGATTCAGAGTGCAGTGATGATCCTGAAAATATTTCTCAGGTCAGTCAACCACAGAGTGCTCCTTCTGACATTACCATCAACTATATACTCTGTCTACAGGAAATGATCAGAAATATGAACAGCTTTCAATAGACTACCAGAGAAGAAGTGACAATGACTTCCATCCAGCAACATTTGAAGCTGCCAACGACGGAAATCTTGATGAAAGTGGACAAATGTGTTGATACTTTGACAATCGCGTCTGCAGTCATGTACTGCTGTACGGTGACAGTTTCTAATGTCTTCGGTGATATGGTTTCCACATCGCGATGTTGTATTCTGACATGTATTATCTTCGTTTATTCTTTTATAGTTATGTTATGAGCACCCCCGTCCCACCGAGTCTTCCCCTTCAGAATGGGCTTTGTAAGCCTACCGAAATCTCTCTCTCTCTCTCTCTCTCTCTCTCTCTCTCTCTCTCTCTCTCCGTGACATGTGCGTGAACGGGCGCGCCCGCGCGCGCGTGTATGTGTGCGCGACATTTATTTTATTTATTTATTTTTGTTGTTCTTTTGAGAGCTGGATGAAAAAAGCTACCGAGTTTGTGCTCATTCCTTTCCGTCAATAACTAGTTCGTTCTTTCCTTCCTTCCTCTCTCTCTCTCTCTCTCTCTCTCTCTCTCTCTCTCTCTCTGCTATATTGACTTGTGATTTGTCCATGTGCTTTTTTTATCAAAAAAACTTTTTTTTCCTTTTTTTTTTTTACCCAGGGATGGGTGGAAAAAAAAGTATGCGCAATCAGCTTACCTCATTACCCTGGTTAGATAAATTTTTCATTCATTCATTCGTTCGTTCTCTCTCTCTCTCTCTCTCTCTCCCCCCCCCCCCCCCCCCCACCCCCCCTTTTTAGTCGCTGCTGCGTACCATTGGTGCTAGATATTGCGTATGATACCTCCTTGCCCTTTTTTTTTTTTTTTTTTTTTTTTTTGCATGGCAGTAAAATTTGTGTCGGTGTCTGCAACATATTCAACTCGGGTGTTGTTGGTTTCAGATGGAGCAAGGCAAACGCTGGCGGCTGGCTTTACGAGACGTGAACACTTACATCACGTGCCCGTTGTGTACAGGGTATTTCATTGACGCAACCACGCTGCCCGAGTGTATGCATTCCTGTGAGTCAATAGTAGTGTGCTTGCTGGGACCATTTTATTTCCCAACTGGAATTTTCTCCCCAACACTGATCTTTGTCAGGAAAGACAAGTCATGCACGCAGTCACAAGCACGCACGCACGCACACACACACGCACGCACGCATGCACACGCGCGCGCACGTACGCACGCACACACAGCACACACGCACGCACGTACGCACACACGTGCACACACACGCACGCACACACGCAGAGAGAGACAGACAGACGGGGGGGGGGGGGGGGGGGGGGGGGGGGGAGAGAAAGAGAAATGAAAGGAGGAGATGGAAGAGCGGGGCATCATTCCATTCAATGATTATCAATTAAGCGTTAAATGAGACGACAGTGGGACAGAGAAATCTTTTTATTCATTTTCCACAAGTCTGAGGAAAAAAAAAATCTGGACAACAATTGTTCCTTTATTTCCCAGTTTGAAACGGTTGCATTGTGATTTTTTTTTTTTTTTCATTTTCACTGAGCAAAGATAATATTTCCCCTAAGGTGTTGCTAGTCATCTGGGACTTCAGGTTGATTCTGATGAAGCAAAAATGAAAACAAGAACCATTTCTTTATGCATTTGGAATTAAGCTTGTGAACTAAAAGCTCCAGAACTGAACTTAACGACAATGGCATTTTCATTTTGTAAGAGTTGCATTGTTACTTAAACTATAGACATACTGTTTCATGTTTCCAGTCTGCAGGAGTTGTAATTTTCGAACTAGAAATGCATAAATAATACTTCGAATTTGCGGAAGCTGCGCTGTGAACCCAAAAAATGTTGAAAAGTATGTTTGCACACGTTTCCAGTTTATGAGACTTGGATTCTGTATAGGATTTGGAAAGGGGGGGTGGGGGGGGGGGGGGGGGGGTTTGAAGGGGGGGGGGGGGGGGGGGGGAGAAGAAAACAGAAAAACAAAAATCTAAAAAGCAAGAAAGGAAAATAAAAGGGAAAAAAATGAAAAGGATAAACAAGAAACGAAAAAAAAAAACCTGCTTGTGTTTCTAGTTAGTTGACGTAACGTTGAGAGCTGAGAAATGAGAACAGGAATATTCTGCTATATTTTCCAGTTTGCAGGAGTTGCCTGATGAAATACATGGAGAAATATCCGAAGTGCCCGGTCTGTGACAAACCTATTGAACCGGAAACGTTGAAAAGTTTGAGGTAACTGAAGCAGACCAAAATTTTAATGAAAGGAGCGAAGACGCTCGATCATTTTTGTTTTGTTTTGTATGTTATGTGCGCCCCCTTTCTTCCACTCTGTTGTCCCCGACCCTCCTCCCCCCACGACACCACTCCCAGGCTGCACGTTCTAGCTTCCTGTACGCAGCTACATCCAAGTTTTGTCCAGTCTCAGTCCTGGCTTAGGCTTTCATACTGGTCGAGGCCGTTTCATTTTCCTCCTGGCCAAAAAGTGTATCTTCTGCGGTCAATATCCCTAGCTGTTGTGTCAGATTCATGAAGTGATAGTGTTGACGGTGTAACAACTAAATTGATCACAACCTGAACATAGTGAATGCACAGCAGGTAACCTTTTTGAGAGCCCAAACTATTGAATTAATTATTTTTTTTTAAGGATAACGTATTTAAGGTGTTTTCATACTGGTGAACGCGAAATAGGACAGCTGGTCCTTAATTTTTTGTTGAAGTTTGTGGGAAATGACGATTTTGATCTGTAGTTCCTTTGCTTTGCCTTTTGTGAAACATTCAGACAGAAACATTTTCTCTCCAAACAATTTTACATCATGGACTTGTGTTTAGAAATCTGTCCCCTCTAACTTTTAACGTTGTGTATAAAAACTAGTGTTACTTCTTTTCCATTTGTTAAGACTATCTTCAGAATCCCTTTTTTGTATGAACTTCTATTGTGCATTGTTGTATGAATTGTGCCTTGTTATTAAAAAAAAAAATCTATTGTGTTCAGAATCCTTTTTAATGTGAAGTTCTATTCTTCTGTGTTGTTGTGAATTGTGATTTGCTACTCAAAAACAGATGACTCAACCCAGAGAACTTTGTAATTTGTGTGTGTGTGTGTGTGTGTGTGTGTGTGTGTGTGTGTGTGTGTGATATTTTTGCAATGATTATTTTTTCTTTTCAGTCAGAGAGAGAGAGAGCATCTCTCCTTTAGACTCCAAGTTCATGCTCCACGTGAAAAAAAAAAATCCCATAGCAAAATAATTCGTATTTGTGAACTTTCTTTTCAGATTTGATCAGACGCTACAGAGCATTGTATACAAGATGGTGCCGGGACTTCATCGAAGTGAGTGCCTCTGTGTGTGTGTGTGTGTGTGTGTGTGTGTGTGTGTGTGTGTGATTTAGACTCTGAGCCCCAAAAGAGAAATGACTTTCGTCTCAAGTTTGTGGGCGTATAATGTGGACTGTAAAAGCAAGAGGAGGAATAACTTTTCTCACACGAGCATGTTACTCAATGAAGTTTCCAAGTGCGAGAGTTCCGCCATGTTTTCCTATGTTGAATGAGTTGACGACCCAGTATGTGACATCACAACCATAGCTATAGTCAAGGCCAACAAGATGACAGTGTGCAAATGGTTCGACCAGCAGATTAGATAAGTTTTCCTAATCCGCGAAAGTCTAATGAACACCGTAAAAACATGGCTCGAATTTTTAATGAATTTATAATTAAGAAATGCAAGACTCTGCGGAAAACTGACGTCCAGTCAGCACTGCATGCACGCCTTGAGAGCGAAGATCGGGTTATTTTTGTAAATATTTTTCGACAACAGCGTGGCTACCACTCTAGTTGGTTACAACTCTTCATTTGAAAAATTCAGGTTCGAACTTGCATGGGACAGTGTCTGATGATGATGATCGCACGTTGATTTTGTTGATGTGTGTGAAGGCAGTGGACGTTCCTGATTTTAGCCGTATAGGCTGATCTCAGGGAAACTCTCTGAGGATCGTGATATTATTAGTGACGTCACATCACGTCGGAGCATCATGGTAGCTTCCATAAACATTCGTTGTAATGTTTTTTTAAACCTTTTTTTTTTTTTTTTACGCGCATATCAGATCGTACCGGGTTGATAATGCAATTATTAACGTGATGTCTTCTTCAACCGTTGCCTGTCTTTACAACCGTGTCATGCTGCACGCTGCACCTTGGGGGGGGGGGGGGGGGGGGGGGGGGGGGGGGGGGGGTCGTCTCTTCATGGATATGATACCACTCAGTTTGTTGTTTTTCTCCTCCATGGAGGCCACTAATCACTTTTCTGTCATTCAGTCAATTACGCGAATGAAAACGGCTGGGTGTCCATTTCTTAGAACCGCTTGTGCAGTTGTCAGGAAGGGTGAGCTTATGCCTGATTGACTCCTCAAGTGTGGGAACTGATGAAAACAGTTTTTGATAGTTATGGTCGCTGGTGTATTCAGTGCACGCGCGGGCGCGCGCGCGCGCGCGCGCGCGTGTGTGTGTGTGTGTGTGTGTGTGTGTGTGTGTGCGTGCGTGCGTGCGTGCGCGTGCTAGTCTGTGAGGTAAAAATGGACATGTATTCATAATTAACGTCGCGTGTGTCTCAGAGCTGCACAGCACTTCTTTGTGCCTTATTTCGTTTTTGTACGCCAAGTTCTTATAAAACAGGGAGTACTTTAGAATGGGAACGAAGAAAGGCTGTGTGTGTGTGTGTTTGTGTGTGTGTGTGTGTGTGTGTGTGTGTGTGTGGTCAAAATGTGTTCCACTCGCTCCAGACAAAACTACAGGGCCGATCTTTCTGAAAATTTGTAGGTATGTTCATTATGGGTCAAGGATGATGCCCAATGTGTTCTTTTACCGTTATTGCCGTTACTACCGGCCATAACGGCCCATAACGGTTTTCCTTCTTTAGGGAATATCTCAGAAAGTGCTTGGCCAATCTCTCTGAAAATTTGTAGGCATGTTCATTATGGGTCACGGATGATGCCTGATGTGTTATTTTACCGTTATAACCGTTACTAACGGCCATAACGGCCACATACCGTTGTCATTTTTATGGAATATGTCAGAAAGTACATGGCCGATCTTTCTGAAAATGTGTTGGCATGTTCATTATGGGTCACGGATGATGCCCAATAAGTTATTTTACCGTTATAGCCGGTACTAACAGCTATAACGGCTTATAACGGTTTTTCTTTTTTATAGAATATCTTAGAAAGTACTTGGTCGATCTTTCTGAAAATGTGTTGGTATGTTCATTATGGGTCACAGAACATGCCCGATGTGTTATTTTAACCGTTGTAGCCGTTACTAGCGGCTAAAACGGCCCATCAGTTTTTCTTCTTTATGGAATATCTTAGAAAGTACTTGGTCGATCCTTCTGAAAATTTGTAAGTATGTTCATGGATCATGCCAGATGTTTCTTTTACTGTTATAGCCGTTACTAACAATTTTCTCTAAATGGAAAATCTTAGAAAGCACATGGCCGATCTTTATGAAAATTTGTAGGTATATTCATTATGGGGTCACAGATGATGGCCGATGTTTACCAGAATAGCCGTTACTAACGGGCCAAAACGGGTTTTCCTCTTTATTGAATATCTCACGCGTATCCAAGATAAACTGGGAGTACGTTTATATATGCTTTGCATCTTGTTTTTTTCCCCTCGAACACTTGATTTTGCAGACGAAGCAAAGAGGAGACTGAGAGTTTCTATGCTGTACTCCCAGGACGAGTTAGACGGTAAGATGCTGATTTTTGTGTTTCATTTTTGTCAGTGGATGCAGGTATACATTAAAAAGGGTTCTTTGTGCTCAGGGAATTGAAACAGTATGTGTGCGTGTGCATGGTGTGTCGTTCGTTCATAAAAAGGGGAAAAGGAGAATGCACATTATCATATAATTTGAGAAGGGCGGCTGTTTTTAAACAAGTATACAATGAAGATTGGTGGTGGTGGTATGAATTTTTATGTTTTAAACAAGGTTTTGCCATACTTTCTCATAGCTATATTGGTTACACACAGCACTATATGGACCCCATCCCTATGGTTGTTTTTTAATGAAAAAAAAAATCAATAACTTGATCATTATGCATCAATTGCTGCTGTCGCGGACGATCTTTGACTAAAAAAAAAATATACAGTTACGGTAGGCCATTTATCATTTTCTTGTTCAAATTAACTCCAAAGAGGTGTGTGCATGCTGTGAAATCTGATTATGACTTCGGCAGCAGTAGTGACGAACAAAGCAGTAACACTGCGCTCATTTTGTTGTAGCAGATGGGACACCCGAAACGAAACGGAGAAAATGCCATGAGCAAGACGATCAGGAAGATGGTCCAATAATTTTCGACGTCGACGACGACTTCAGCTTGTGTCTACGCGTCAATCCACGGTCAGCCTGCATTGACTGAAGCTTGGCTTAAAGAAATCCGTTCGTGCATGTTTACGTTGATTTTAACTGCTCACAACGCCTACTTTCAAGAAACACGCTTTTCCTTTCTCCCATGCACTTCTGTAATCCGAACGTCATCCCCAGCATCGTCTTTCATTGTCTTCTTATTCAAAGTTGTTGCATAGACGGTACCTTCGACTATCCCCTGAATCTTTTCGCAGGTCTCTACCTCACTGAAAACGACGTCACCTTGATCGGCGATGACACGGAGGACGACGTCCCGATCTTGAGACTTGGATCATAGCGAGTCTTGTATGGATTATATCTCTTCTGACTAGAAGAACTGGCAGTAAATGGACCGTGACACTGTTCTAGTTACATCAAGAGACTGGCTGAGAGTTCATCAAAATCGGCAAAGACTAGGCCTGCGGTTTCCTTTCTACGCCCCTTGATGCCTTCTCGCTTTACCCAATATTCGCCCTCCTCCCCATCCTGGGAGGTACCATAAAGACCACTCCCTTTTTTTACCCCACTTTCCCTCACTACCTACCTCACAAACTCGGTTTCTCTCTCCTGTCGGTCTCGGTGGGGATGCAGAGGACTGTGTCAGTACTTTCCTGCTTTCTGTTACTCTCTTTGCCGCCCTGTGTGTTCAGAAGGGCTATGACGGAATGGAGACCGAAAACCGACGTGTACAAGCGCTCGGTTACGATGACTTGCTCAGTCATTAGTAGGTCTTCAGCATGTCTGTCATGAGTAGAAATGGCGTCAATAGGCGATGAGTCAACTGTGATTCTTTACAGTGGCTTTATAGCTAGGTAGTCCCATAAACAGAGGAACAGTTTCATTAATGGCCTGCATATCGGACCTCTCCCTCCTCCTTCCCCTCTTCCCCCCCCCTCTTCCCCCCCCCCCCCCCCCCTTCTGTTTTTCTCGCCTTCTATTCCCCCCAAATCCCGCTTGCTATGTCTTGACGTGCACTCACACTTGTACACGCACGCAGACTCGCGCACACACACACACACACACACACACACACACACACACACACACACACACACACACACACACATACATACATACACACACACACACACACATACACGCATACGCAAACACGTACGCGCACACGTACACACACATGCACTCGCATACACTCACGCGCGCGCGCACGCACACGCACACACAAACACACACACACACACACACACACACACACACACACACACTCACACACAGAAGAAAAACATTGGTGTTGTCGGGATAACTTTTAGGGATAAATCTAGGAAAGATGTACATGATAATGCTGTTGGTATTTCAGGATGGCAGTTTGGGTAAACCAGCTGGGATACGCATTGACCCTGACGAGATAACGAATTTCCTTCCAACTGTCTTGTTACTTTCTCCTCATCACTTCGCTCTCTCTGCTCCTATATCTCTTTCTCTATCCATTTTTTTCTGCCATTATATATGTTGTGTGTGTGTGTGTGAGAGAGAGAGAGAGAGAGAGAGAGAGAGAGAGAGAGAGAGAGTAAAAACAGGATCCTGATGTCTTTATTCCTGGAGATTAAATGGAATAAACATTTAAAAAAACAAACAAAAACAAACATTAAAAGAGAGTCCGTCTTGGTTACAAAGAAATATGAATTTATGATGAACAGTGAGTGAATTCCTATGGCGAAATGGAAGCGGAAACAGAAAATTGGGTGTGCATCTAAGGGAAAGGTGTTTCGAAAGAGAATGTTTCTCCAGCTAGTGTCCTGCAACTTTTGTGTTTCTCGGACGTGGATGTTAGTAGACTAGCAGGTCGTGCCAGCTGTTTTACGTTGGTTTCATTGTCAAGTTTGTTCCTAGATCATGGCTTACGGCAGATGAAAATCGGTATCATCTTGGAAGGGTACCCCAAGATCAGGGAAATTACAGGCCACTCGCAGACCAACAGACAAGGGCTGGGATCAACGGAAATTAAATGGTGGCCAAAAGCAAAGGGAAAGCAATAGAGGTAAGAGAGGAGCTGAAGAAAGAAGAGGACGCCAAGAGAATCCAGAAGGCAGTCCGCCAAGGTCAACGAGGTCAGTGTTCTACGTAGGAAATGCTCTCCAAAGAAGTCTCACCTGGAATGCTACATGGCACCTGTCACAGTCCGCGTCGTTCCCTACCCGTCCACTCTGTTGCGGCAAACAAACGGTGGTACATGTCCTGAGTTACTGCAAAGCAGCGCTTGCCCAGGGAAGGTACCCATGGAGGCGCAACCAAGCGCCCAAGGAGATCGCACGTGAGGTTAGCACTGCTGGAGGAAGTTCTACGCCACCAGAAGCTCCAGCAACAAAGTTCTACCGGGCAGGAGGTGACAAATCATGGTCTGGAACAACTGTGGGACCAAGAGCATAGAAACAGGGTTTGCTGGGTGGAGCAGATGATTGGGAATGCGCAGAAGACCTTCCAGAATGGGAGAACCATCGAGAGATCATCAAGAAGAGAGTGGTATGAGACTGGATATTGTTTTCCACTGAGGTTCATCAAAACAAATGATTCCGATCGAACTTATTGTGCCACGAAAGCGAAATAGAGCACGCATACCTCTAGAAGACTGCGAAGTATGCCAATCTAGAAAGCAGCTCGAGGGAATCTGGCTCCCAGGTCCATGTTCTCGCCATAGAAGTTGGGAGTGAGAGGATTTGTAAGCTCACCAGCCTATGACCTCATGAAACAACTCGGGATTTCCGGTAAGAAGAGGACCAGAACCCTGAAGGCAATGGCAGAGGTAGTCGAAAAGAGTTCTAGCTGGATCTGGTCGAGAAGGGGAAAAAAGTGAAGTTTATGACGCTTAAATTACCCAAATAGGAACAGGTGACCCGTTAGCAGTGGCGTAAAACGTCAGTATAAAAAGGCACGCCCTGAGACGCCCACCCACACAAAAGTTGCGGGTTCGAATCCCGGCAGCGCCAGGAAAAACAAAAAGTTGGCAGTAAAAGGGCATCTGCCTTTCTGGGAGTCGTGACCTGAATGTGTCCCGGCCACCTTAGTAATAGAGTGTAACACTTGTCTGAGGAAGGGGGAGGAGGTTCTTAACTGAAGATCTGCTGTCAAGCTGTCCTAGAGTTTTCTTCCACTGACTAGAAACAATGGCAGTTTATGACACGAATCCTTCACACACACACACACACACACACACACACACACACACACACACACACACATACACAGAGAGAGAGAGAGAGAGGAATATTTCGTATTTTATATCGTTCAACTTTTTTTTTTCAGATGTGTTCACGCTGTTCAACATTTTTGTGTGCTGAACCAGCTGAAAGCTGGAAACGAGATGGAAAAGGTAAGCTTTGGAACAGTGCGCATCTCTCTCTCTCTCTCTCTCTCTCTCTCTCTCTCTCTCTCTCTCTCTCTCTCTCTCTGTGTGGATGAGTGTAGTATAATTTGTGTTCAGTCTCAGAAGAGACGCATCTGAAGGAGGTCCGTTAGTTCAGTTAGTGATTAATTCGCCGTACCACTTTGACACGACTGTATAAATATCAAAGGCCAATCACGTCAACCAGTCTGCTACAGTTCGGACTTTAGTTTTATTGTGCCTGTATGTTAAAGTGAGCAAAACGAATAGGTGAATGAATGAACAGAGGAAAAAACGAGAGTCGCCACGAGCGCGAGGACGCATGGGGCAATAGAGCATGGAGTCGGACAGTTCCAGGGTTTTTGTAGCAGTTCTTCGCCTGTTGGCACGTTTGTGTGGAGTCTGGCCAGTAGTTCTGTTCATGCTGGCAGGTTTAAGTCGAGTCCGGCAGTTCTTTTCTTGAAATGTTTCTGTAGAGTCGGGCAGTTCGTGCTCTTGGTTCGTTGGCCGATTTGTGTGGAGTCGGGCAGTTCAAGTTGTCCTTTGTCGACTGGAGTCGGCAGTTCCAAATGTTCTTTGTATATTGGGTTGATTGGCGTGTAGGCAGTGATCCTTACAGTGTCAGATATTGTTTGTTCGTTGTGCGGTGTGTGTTGAGTCTGGCTGTTCCAGTAGTTCACTGTGCATTGGCAGTCAGTCAGTCTTGTTGTCAGTTCAGTGGTTTAACCGTGCACTTCGGAATTTGCTGGTAGAAATGTTGTATTTTATAGATTCTATTCTGAAGTTCGCTGCAGTCTGTCCCTCTGTGGATGTGGTTTCTCTTGTGCGAGTTGAGGATGCCACAAGAACGGAAAAACACAAACAAAACGATGGATTGACAGCATTGCGAAATGAACAGGGAAACCTGGCCATGGCACACAGCCAACAGAGCAACGAAGCTGTGGAACAGGTCATCACTGCGACGCTCCAATGACTGTTAACAAAGTAATAGAAAAAGCAGATCTGTGACAGATTGGAGCTTTAAATGACGACGACCGGCTCTGATTTCAGATAGGGCCTGGTCTGTGGATTGTGAACAGCGGGTCCCCCGATGCGTGTACAGTCTTCGACAGTCTTGAACGGGGAAGCAAGGAAATAGTGCCATAATCACACAGTGAATTGAAACCTGCATGCACTGTGGCGAGCCGCCAGTAAAGTTCCAGTACCAATGCTGCGCACCCCTTCTGGTGCGATTCTGCCAGTTCATGGATACCTCTTCCTGAGTGAACAGACACAGAAACAACGATACCTGCAAAGGGAGTGAGTGTGGGAAAGGTAAAAGCAAACAGCGTTAAGTTGCCGTCACGGCTAAGAATGTGTCGGATGGTTATGATGACAGTATGCGCAGACTTCATGTAAGAATGCAGGTCAAAGTTGTTCCATGTTGTCATGCATACAAAGATCTCGAAGAGTAATAGTTCAAAGAAGTCCCATAGATATCCATGTTTGTTCAGTTTGAAACTGTATCAGAAGACTGCGAATGTAATGCCCGGGACATTCAGCCCGACAGTTTTAGGTGGTTTTCTTGCACATGCTGTCCATTTCATTGAATTTTTTTGTTGTTCTGGTGATGTCAGGGTGGTGGCGTGAGACAGATCCCTCTTGGGAGGGTTATTCCAGTCAGCCTCATCTGTGAGATAGTTTGTGATCTAGAAAACTTAAAAGCAGAAGGTTCATAAACCTTTAGTTTTCTAAAGAGAGAGAGAGAGAGAGAGCGAGCGAGCGAGCAAGAGAAAAAGCGCATTCTATGTGTATATCTTATGACTTTGGTTTTATGTTCATTTGTGTACAAAAATGCATGTGCAGGATTATATGCGCGTCCCCTTTCAGTTCAAACACTCCCCTGCCTTCTGGAAGATCTGTACTGTAACTTTCTATTTTCACTGGCTTTCCTTGATTCTGCCTTTTTTTTTCTGTTTTTTTTTTTTTTTTTTTTTAACTTTCTTAATCTGTTTAATCTGTTGTCTGTTGTTTTTTCTCCTCTGTGCACCATTCTCCTGTCTTGAACAGGACACATTTTTTCAGGTCGTAATTATGAAATACTGGGGATTTGTTGTTATAATCTGACGAACAGACAGAGAAAATCGCTCACACTGATATCGGTCTCTCGGCCACTGTTATTCATTGTATTTGTTGGTTTCTTTTCAGGGTGCAACATTTTGGGACATGACCTGTTTTTAGGATGTGTACTGTTTTTTTTTTTTTTTTTTTCTCTTTTTTTCCAGTTCCAGTGTGTGTTCGACAGTCCTGACAAATCCTTATCAGATTGGTTAGGCAAAAATAATAAAAACTAGAAATTAGCATACATGCACATACATTTCCTGTTAATGATTTGCCACTCTGTTTCTCTTTCTTAACCAGAGCCCTGAAGACGACGTGATCTGCTTGAACTGCAAAGCTCTTGTCCCCATCTCGGCCTTGAAAAAATTCATCCGCTTGAAGTACAAACTAAGCGAGTCATACGAGGTAAGGACTGTCTCTACCCAGCCGGGAAATGGAAGATGCTGTGACGAGATGGATACGAGTGGTAGATGGGTCCTCTAGGGGAAGGACTTGGAATAATTTCTCTATGAGAATTATCTTACATTTCACCTACACCCCCTCTCTTACTAGTGGTGGAAGGAGCAACTTTCCGGTACTAGTCATCGAAGAAATTTTATTTGTTCCGGATATTGATAAAATATGGGAGAATGACTCTGAGATAATTTTCCTTTAGGCTTGTACTCTTAATTAAAAGTACTTATAGCTCCGAGATACAGAATTGAAGAGAGAAGTTCAAACATTCAGCATTCGATTGAACAACAGGGAACTGACACAAGTTAAGTGCACTTTCACACATCAACTTTTATTACTTACACATAGATAAGAAATGACGCGTCACTTCCATAGACTGAGTTTCAGTTCTCATTGGACTACCACAATGAGGGGTCCTTCCTCACACACTCCTACTTTACTCGCTTGCACTCTGTGCAGCAAGCTTAAGTTGGCATACAGGGGTTCTGTCTACGTTACACTGAATGTATATGGTTATTATACATCCATTCTGCTTGCTAGCACCCAGTGCTGTAGCCAGAATGGTATTCATAGACAGGTTCTCACTGTTTCATCATAAAGTGAGGGTAAGGGTCTGATGGGTTTGAGTCCAGGTGGTAAGCAAACTTAGCTTTGCTTTGGAGAAGACAGTTGTCTCTCTCCTGTGGCTGGTGACTGCCCCACTGGTGTAGATTGGTTGTCTGGTAGTCGTCCCCCCGGTTTACAATGATGCCATGGTGTCTGGCATTCCCCCCGGTTTCTTGCGAAGTCCCAGCTTCTGGTTCAGCTGCAATGTGTGTAGCGTGACCAGGATCCCAGTTCTGCGATAAAGAGAACTTGATCTGTAGATGAGAATCTGGTGGCTGGTCTGTCGAGTGCCCACATTTACCCTTTTCCTCTTTCTTTCAGAGGAGGTGTGAGACTCAGCCAGCAAAGTTTTTTCTCTATGGTAGAGTTTCTGTTATAACTATTAACCTCCACTTTTGTTTAATGGCTAAGTTAAGCTTGCAAAAGGGTAGGAGACAGTAGTACAATGTTACAGTTTTAGTTATACACTCTTCCTGTTTTCATATGAAAATCGCACTGACTTGGGCTATGCTTAGTCCAAGTACACACATGTGTGGTGTAGACTTAAAGTCAAACACTACAAATCATTCCAATAATCACCAGTATTTATAAATCAGAGTAGCAGTTTTTACCTAGCACAGGCATACTGTTTTCCTGATCAAAATTAATCATTGAATTATTATCTTAACAGACAGAGTTGCATACTGACAAAAGTCAGGGTGCACACACAAAGAATAGTGGTCTGATGGTTAACAAAGAATCATAACCACTGGGAGAGAGCTTTTGCCATATGATGGCGAGCAAACCACTTCACAGAATAATCATTCATCAGTTTGATAAATGTTGCTAAGCATTTGTACAAAGTTACAATGTTAACACACACAGCATGCATGAAATCAATACATAGATTCAAAAATGTAACACAGAGTTCCAACTCACTTTTTCTGGGAATGAACAGGGAATGACTTGAGATCAAGGAGTTTACCAAGAATGGACTAGGCCTTCTCTGTCCCTTTGTCTTCCTCTGCTCTTGTCTACAGGCAGTCCTGAGGGGTCAGTGAAGTTGCGCCTGTGTGTGCCTAGTATATGAATCTCTCGCTTGCCGAATCAAATTGAGACGACCTGTCATTTACCGATCAGGGGTGAGAGGGGGAGGGATTTAGTCTAGTCACCAATCGCCTTGGAAATCGTTTGAACCTAATCGGCACGGGATAATTTATGCATCCGTAGAGTTGTCCGTGAGCCCCAGTTAATTTATGCGTCCGCATAGGTGTCCGCGAGCACGTGTAGGTGTCTGCGAGGACGGGGACCGTAGGTATGGGGGGGGGGGGGGGGGGGGTGGTGGTGGTGGTGAGGTGGAGAACGCGGCAACATGCCTTTGTGTCGCGGGGATGGGGGTGGGGGGAGACGGCTATTGTTAGAACGCACATCCCACGCTGCGTAGTATCGCACAGCATGGGGAGGGGGGGGTTGAGAGGGGGGAAGGGAGGTAGGCTGCTAAGCACGAAAGGCGGCACGTATTTACCGTGACGCAATTTTTTTTTTTCCTGTGTCATAGATCATGTCAGTCGGGCCTTTCGCACCGTCCTAAGCAAGAAAGAGAGGGGGGGGGGGGGTTTGAGAGGGGAGAGTGGGCATAGATTTGAAATCTATTCTTTGGTTTGATGTTTTAGTGGGGCCGATCGGATGGTGTTGTCAAGTGTCACGTCACAGATGCTGTTGGACAGAGCACTTCAAAATGATTAAAACTTTGTATTGTTAAATTATGATGTATGTATTGCTTAAGAAAGCGTTTCTACTGTTGAGCAAAGAGGACTTGGACACAGTTGAATACAGAATTTGAAGTAGGATGTGTGTTGTCACAGGTCGGTGACTACTGCCTTTAAATTACTTACCTGCTTGTGGGAAGATTAAGATTACTGAATGGGATTTGTTGATTAATTTGCAGTTTCTTCAGATATGTTCTTCAGCACAGCGTTTGATTGTTACACCCCTGAATTTTGGCATTTGTATAAGTGCCCGGGTGTGTTAAGCAAGAAAGCAGACAGGAGAGGGGCCCGGGATGGGGGAGGGAGGGAGGGAGGGCGGGTATGTGTGAGGAAGGGGTGGAAGGTGTAAAGAGCGGGGGGTGATGACATATTTGCCATCACCATTACATAGAATGTAGGCGTCTGCAGCTCTCGGACATGGATGACGCTGGGATGATAGGAAGCCTGGAGAACAGCCCTTTCACGTGGTCTCAAACCACAACGGAGAATCATCAGTTTTTTCACTGATCTTTATTCATCATCGTTTTACTAATCATTATTCATTGCTCTACATTATCATCGTTCTACTCATTCTCACTGATCATCATTCATCGTCGTTCTCACTGATCATCACTGACAATCTGTGAAGGAAGAGTGTATTTCCATTCAAGCATAAAAGTGAATGGAATGGAACAGGTCATAGGATCATGCATAAAAAAATCAAGTGGCTGCCAATGCAATAATCATATTAATGGAGGTGGAACCTCTGTGAATGAGACAAGTGATCGTTAAAATAATGCGTGCCTAGGTTATAGGTTTAATGGACCCCAGAACTGAGAACCATTTCCAAGAATTTCCGAGACAAGTTTTCCACATCGTTCAAGTAGAAGACTGTAAAAGTGAAACAAAGCCCTCTAAAATGTCGAAACCGTCCCCGCTTTCAAGATCGTTACACTGATGAATGCAGGTCTGTCTTAGAGAGACTGTTAACGAGTGTAGCATGGACGAACAGCCGAGCGTTAGCTGCGAAGGATGAGCTGTCAGTATCTCCAGAGTTTTCAGAACCTGCTTAAAATTAATTTGGGCCATGGTTGTTATTCAAGGTCATCTGTTAAAGTCTTTTCTCCTGCTTTGTATGTTTATTTCTGAAAGTATGCATGTGACGTTCTAGGAACTGGACGTTTGGTAGTCAATATGATCTTAAATTTTAAGATGATCATGATGATGACGATGGTCATAATGAAAACGATGAGAACAAGGAAATCATGGTAGAAGAAAAAGTTCCTGTGACTTCAGAAACTCGCTGATGTGTTTTCTTATACTTTAAACTCTCCTCACAGGGACTTTTATACCGCGAGGCATGAGGGGGAAAAAGAAAAGGTGAGACTGAAGTGGTATGTATGTGTGTGTGTGTGTGTGTGTGTGTGTGTGTGTGTGTGTGTTGTTGTTGTTTGCTGTCCCAACCTCTGCGCCACACCTCAGAGACAGTGCACCCACACCGCTCATTCTGACACCCCGTCCACAACCACAGCCCAGTCGGCAGTCGGCCCCACCGCAGCCCCTGCACCGGCAATCCACAGGGAGCAATCAATGTCAAGTCGTCAAGAGGCAACCCACCGGAGGAGACACTGCACTGCTACCGAGTCAGTTCGGTGGTGTTCAGTGGCGCCTGTTCTGGTCTAACATACGCAGGACACCACTACAAAGCCCCCTACTGACGACAATAATTGCTTGGTTGCGGGAGTCGGCGCGAGTGAGCTCTCCCGGAGGGCACCACCACATCCGTCCAACAACAGCCCACATGGACTCTCCGATACCAGTGACCCCGACTGAACCAAACCAAGGCCACAGACGTGGAGAGGACATCGAAACTGAGGTTACCATGAGAGCAGGGCATGAAGGCCACAGAATTTGGGACTTTTTTATGCAGATCGATGAGAATGGGGATGATTAAGATGATGCTACGGATTTCCATTTCGGTCTGAGACTACATGACAGGGCTGTACTCGACGCATCCTTTCATACTTTCTAGCCCGGCGTCAACCGCCCGAGAGATACAGGCACCTGCAGTGTTGGTCAGGAAATTTGAGCAACACTCAGAAAACGCATCCATTAAGTGGATGAAACTCGACTGTGTGTGTTCCCAGTCTTCCCAACTGAGTCCGCAGCAAACTCGACTCTGGGTAGGAGCTGGTCGGGGCAGAAAAATCCACATGACTCTGATAGGATTTGAACCCACGACCTCCCAGCCGGGAGCCCGTGACGCTAACCACTTCGCCACGGCGGCTGGTGTATGTGTGCGATTGTGTGTCCCTCTGTCTTTTCCCATTAATTTGAATGGGTCGGAACCATGAACAGGCCAGCGCGTAATGGAATATCATGTATATGAATATTGGTTGTCTTCTCCTGGGGTAAGCTTGTATAAAGCTTGTGTTGGACTGGAAAATTCATTCAGAGTGGGTTCTCACAATCATATACCTGATTTTTATCGGTCAACACGTGTGATATCTCTCTTTTGCTTGCTTGTTTGTTTGTTTTAACTTCAACCTGTTGAAACAGTCCAGTGCCGCTTGCGCTCATGCCACTCGTTTTATACCCTTTCTTTTCTTTTAAAAGGTGAAGAGGCTCTGTAGTGTATTCTATGTCATGTTCCACTCACAGTGAAACATTCTTTTAGATTGTTGGGATTCGCACGATGTGAGACATAAACACTTTACAGCCGAGTCCATGAACACCCTGTTCAGAGATGCCCACCTGACGCGATCTTTGAGTTTCTGGAAGAGATTAACAACAACTTTACATGCGTGTACAAAGAGTGAAATATGCAAATCAATAGAGCTTCAGTCAAACTGGTATTTGTTTGGACCGATTTTCCCCCACGGTATCTCGTCATAAAGAGAGCGGATAACCTTTGAGTCCAGGGGTTTCTTCAAGACTTGTCTTCTTTTATTGGAGAGGTGGGTGGATCTCTGTCGGATTGCTGGTGACGGGTCCACCATCTCATTAGGCAGGCTGATCTGTTTGATCTGCTTGGCCACGTAGTAGCGTGGATTCTTGATCCTGTGCTGGGTCAGTTGCAGGCAGCCTAGGAAAACTATGAACCCAGGGTCTGTTCACATGGAAAACCTGGTTTGTAGTTGAATAACTGACAGTCCGACTAGGCAAGTCCTCATACTTGCCCTCTTACTTTCAGTAAATGTGTGAAATCTCAGCCAGCAAAGGATAGACTAGCATCAACGTATCTGCCGTATATTTTCAGTCTCCATTTTACTTCTTCACTCGCGTTTCGAGTGTGTTTTAATAAGTGGTATTATATAGTAAGAAAATGCTAAACAATGAAGGGAAACAACTCTTCAGTTTAGTTAGAAACTCAGCTGAAAGTAAGTTATACACTTGGCCCAAGTACATATGTTAGTTCGAGGCGTGTACCACTGGTCATGAACACAATCAACAAGAACAGTGTTCATAAATCACCTGAACGGGTTTCACCAGCAGGCATCACGTTATCCTGTCAGAAGAAAGTAATGGTCATCTTGACAGATAGTATTGAGTACTGGCTAAAAGTTACATTGTTAAAGTGTAATATCTTAATATTTATCAATCATCTTAACAGTTTTTACCCAGTAGTGTAAAAAAAAAAAACTTATGCTGTTAAAACAAATAGCATAAATACAAGGAATGCATAGTCTCAAGACTTGGAAACTTAATTTCAACTTCTTCTGGATTGATCAATGAAACTTAACACATGGTCTCAGAGTAGGAGAGATGAACGTTCCCGTATCTGGTATACACAGGTGTGTGACAGTGACTAGGGAAGCTTGATTTGTTCTTTTTTGTTTGTTAAACTACCCGTTCTGCCTCAGAGACATTGACAGGCTATCAGAGAAAAGCGACAGCCAATATCATTATAGACGAGAAGGGGGTGGAGGGGGGGGGGGTTAAATATTCCGAGGAAGGGGGAGGGTGTGTGAACTGGAAGGAGGCAGTCATGTTAATGTGCTGTCGAGTAGAGAGGACGGTGTTTAAGTGGTGGAAGTATTTCTAGACGTCATGCTAATGACCAAAATACGATGTCCACATCTGTGAGAAACGGGTAGACATGGACATCTTGCTGTCCTTGTAAATTGCGACGGTCTACAACTGTCGTAAGCCGCACTACAGTTACGTCAAAATTCTCTGCTCCTTTTGTCATCTGTGTTCGCCTAAGCCTAGTAGCTTTTCTACATGAGACAACCAGGTGGACAGAGGGAGGGTGGTAGAGGAGGAGGAGGTTGAGATGGGTGAAGATAGGTATTGAAAATGACGTAAACTGATAGTCCGAATTGCAGTTGGTGAGACAAAGAGACAGAGAGAGAGAGAGAGAGAGAGGGGGGGGGGGGGGGGGGGGGGGGGGAGGGGAGAGAAAGAGGTGATGGCTTTCAGTTGTCCCGTCACTCAGTGTAATATAAGTATTAGCTAGCCAGGCTGAAAACAGCATCGTTTTTGTTTGCCATAGACAGATCTTATTGTGTTTGAGAAAGCAACAGGCTGTGTTTGTGATAAACCAGTGGAACAACCTTGTTTTTATTTACGGGTGCACAATTATGAGTAAAGAAGAAGGGGGGGAGGAAGAGCTACAGGTCATTCTAGTGATGGCGATTCTCTGGCAAAGAATGAATGGACAGGACTACACACGCGTAAAACAAACAAGAAAGTTAACTATAGGCGCACACAGAACAGGGGAACGTCCTCGGAAAATAATGTCCCATACACCTTTCATTTGAATCTTGCACACAGCTGCGCATTTTCTGTGTTTTCTGCTTGGCCGTGTTTAAAAAGACAAAAGCGCGGGTCCTCCAAATGTAATTCAATCATTAGTTGCGTAGCTATGCACCTTGTGCACAGTGTTCTCGTGGCTTCGCAGATGGAGTGTGGCATACATGGGTTAAATGTGCACGCATTGATGCCTTTGACTGAGCAAAAACTGAACTGTCGACTCGTAGCACAATGGGCAGTTTTCATGGTAGTGTCACTTTTGGAAATGTCCACATTCGTCCCCGTGTTCAGTCTTAAGCTGGAAGTACGGGATAAGCAACTTTCTTAGATTCGCATGATCCCGTAACTATGCTACTTTTGAAAAGAAAAAAAAAAAGACGCTTTTCTGTATGAGGGGCCTTGTCGGCGACCTATGTCCCAGTGGGGGCGATGGGCAAACCTGAAATTGAATTTATGTATTTCATGCAGAAGAATGCACAGGCGTAAATGGGGATACTGCCATACTTTTTGTGTTACGGGTAGTTTGAAAGTTTACTGCTTATCCGTGAAATCTTTTATAGCCCAGCTTGAAACATGCCATTCATTATGATTTTCAAAGTTTGTAGAAATGTACTTTTGGTAGTTTGTTTCGACAAAGTTGATAAGACGAAAACTTTTCAAAAAAATCACTGAATATTATAGATATTTGTGAAGTGATGTTTAGAAGTCCAAAAGGAGAAAATGGTGTATATGTTTGGTAGTACTGTGGACAGCAAAACAGTTTGTGAAATTCAAGATGAATTGTATAACTTATAATTGGATTTCTCACTTGATTGTCTGTTGATGCTTGTTTTTTTTTTTTCATTTTGGTATACTTTTAGAACTCGGCTTGTTTTGTTACAGGTGGATCTGTTCTGTGAAGATGAAATACTGTGTGATAATTACACTTTGATGGATGTTGGTTACATTTTCAAGTGGAAACAGGTAAGCTCAGTGAAGACCTTCGAGTGGTTTCCTCCAGTTTCCTTGAAAACAGTATCATGGAAGATATTCGAAGATCAGTAATAGTCTTGGGTATGTGTATGGGGTGCCAGGTTGGAATATGACATATCCAGTGATGCTCACTGTCCTGGATTAGACATATTTGTTCTGAAGAAACGTAAAAATCAGTGGTAGTTCCAGGCGTTAAGGTCACTGATCGCGTGTCACTGGGAAAAGAATCGGCCTTGTAACAGTGGGAGCCTTTTCGCGGGTGGACAAATGTGACGGGCAAACGAACAATAGTAAACCAAACACTGTGCACATGTACATTACTTCATAACTGGCTGTGGAAGAGACTGAACTGAACAGAATTAAAGAGAAAGGGCTAAACAGATCGCTAGCTGTGGCAAATAAATCCGAATGTGCAAGACAATGTTCAGTAGCAACTCTCGCTTCTCAAAAGAAAAAAAAGAAAGAAAGAAAGAAAGAAAAAATTAAGAGCGCTGCCAGGCCTTCGAGAAATAATACGATAACCGCTAGCCATGTTTACTACAAGGATAGGAAGGGGAAACAGTTAACGTTTGTGCATGATCTGCAGGTGCGCATTCTATGATTCTCCACCAGTCGTGGTGGGCGCGTAATGGTGCGAGTATGTGAACGTGCATACAAATACATCTGCACAGCATCACAGGAAAGAAGAGAATGTGTTCCACAAAATTCATGAGCATTTCAGTTTATTCCTAATTTTCGCATAATTTGTTTCAGATGGAAAGGGTTTTGGAGTTGGCTTGTTCAAAGTCATTTACAGTTATTTACAAAACATACTAATGTAAAAGTAAATGAGCGTTTAGTCATGTCATGGACAAGATCTACATTATTTATATGTTGGTCATTATAGACACCTAAACTGATGGCATTCATTATGAGCAAGTAATTCATTACGAGAAAGTAATTCATTATGATCGTAATTAGATAAGTGTATGTTAAATGTCAAAATGAATCATAAATGGGAAAGAAAAGAAATATACAAATAAGTATGAACATGTATTAAGTAGCCTATGCTATTGTTTTCATATGTGGCACATAATTGTTAGGGGGAAAAAAGCATATTATAGGAACTCGGAACGCTGTTCTTTGGGAAATAGTGCTGACAACAGAGTGGCAGTAGCAGTCCCGCTGTTGCAGCTACTCGTTCCTGCTGGGAGGTGGTATTGCCTGCTGAAGCGCATAGGTGGCAGATAGGCGTGGGGTGGCACTGATTACCTTACTCGCCTCAGTGGTGACAACGGGACCAGCCTGTGTCGCCGGGGGACGACTCTCGAGGCTGTGGGACAGTACGACTTCACCAGTGGCCCGCACGACCAGCAGGACCCTCCCTTTGAGGGTGGGAACGTTCCCCCATGTGCGAAGAGTAGACACTGATCTACGTGCAGCAGCTTGGAAACTTCTGTCGTACACATCTCCCGTGTCGGTCTCACTCGGCAAAGGACCGTCGTCACTCAGCACGAAGACGGCTGCCCATTAGCCCTGACGACGGCCTTGGAGGGAGAGCCACAAGAACATCATCGACCATCTACCAACGAACAACTTGCAGCAGTGATGACGGGACTAGCCTCTGTACGACTGAGGGTCATGCAACACAGCTTGCTAGGACGATAAACTTGTCCCTAACCAAGCTCCTTTTGCTGCTGCAGAGGGCGTTGAACACAGACCCTCTGAGTGGCGGAAATAACCGAAATATGTATGTTGGCTGCTTTTATTGTTGTTGTTATCGTTATTATCAAGATCATGCCACTCGACACGAATTGTAAATAGCTTTTAGATTCGTTGCGAGCGACAAAACAAGGAAAAAACCGACTATTGTTTTCTGTTTTGTTCAGACAGAGCCATTGAAGCGCTGAGTTCTGTGTTTTACGAGATCGACAAGACCAACCCCGCCAGGAGACTGTCTGCGAGAACTTAGATTGGATGAATCCCCTAGGATAAAGATGACAGGGAAGAAGGTGGATAGCAGTGTAGAAGTTACTGGAAGTAATAAAGCCTGGAGCCGTCGTTGCCATCTATGAAACAAAATGGAGGCAAACCAGAGTAAATAAACCTTGCGACAGTGCAAACCAGCCCCGTTTTCAGTAGAAGGAGCCATTGGAACCAGATTAGGATCAAGATGATCTTGAATTGAAGCCTGTCGCCACTTCCATGAATCCCCTAGGAAGTGGAGACAGGTGAATAGCAGTGAGGGTCTTGAATTGAAGCCTGGGCCATCCATGCAGGGAGTGGAGACATCCCAGAGTGAGGGTCTTGAATGTGAACTGAAGCCTGCCCCCATCCATGAAATGGAACCAGATCAGGTGGGACATCTTGAAGTGAGGGTCTTGAATGAAGCCTGGGTGGAGACATCCAATGAGGGCAATTGGAGCCTGGGACATCCCAGAGTGGAGACATCCCAGAGTGAGGGTTGAATTGAAGCCTGGGCCATCAATGCAGGAAGTGGAGACATCCCAGAGCGGGGGTCTTGCATTGAAGCCAGGGCCATCCATAGATGAAACTGAAGCAGATCAGAATGGACGCTGCAGATGGAAGTTACGGCCATCCATGGATGGAATGGAGGCAGACCTGAGCGGAGGTCTTGATACAAAGCCGGAGCTGCATAAGGATGCAACATACACAGACCAGAATGCAGGCAGTAAATTGAAACCAGGGCCATCCATGGATGAAATGGAAGCAGACCAGAAAGATGATGATTGGTTGCAGCATGTTAGTGCAGTACAAAGGTCAGAGGACACTGACAGTTGCGACAGCGACACTATCATCATCAAACTTGAAAAAGACCTCACCATTTTTCAACATCATCTTGACTCTCTACTGAATCAACAGCGTACAGAAAACACCCGTGGTGCGATGCAGTGCAAACGCTAGGTGTCAGGACATGGTGACGGACTCTGTGGTAAGCATGGAAAATGAAGCAGAGAACAACAGACAACCGCCAGGTGAAAAACCAGACAGATCCAGGACTGCCAACCTGGAAATGTCGAAACCTGCAGATGAAGTTGGAGTGTTCAGATATACTCGCTGCCAGTTGAAAAAAAAAGCAAATGAAGAAAAAAACCATCGAAATTAACTTGTGTGGTGCTGACTCCGAACATACGTGAACATTCCCACCATGAAAAAACAAATGACAAGCGGCGGATGACGCTGGAAGATGGAACATGTAATCAAGACTCTCCCAGGAAAACTGTAAGTAGCGCATTGAAAGAAACAGATGTAAGGACCAACACAACCCTGACCAAATGCTCAACTTCCGATGACACAGAATCGACCACACAGACAGTGCTAGATGAACTTAACAAGTCGGTGAAAAGATCGAATACTTTTGCAGAACTGGATACTTCAGAGATGAACAATATTTCACTTAGCTGTGGAATAGAACTTCAGATGGAAGAAACGACAATACCTGCGAGAGAGAGTGTTGACACGAAATCATTGCAGAGTGAGAATGCATTACAAACTGCTGACTGTAGGCCTGAAGGGGTGTAGAGAGAGGATCTCGTGAATCCAGTAAACCCATCAATAGCACATGCTGTCCAGAAATCATCAAAGATATTGCATCACTGGATGCTGGTGCTGGCCTGTTGAAGGACGCAGACAATACCAGAGAAGCCATGCCTCGCAGTACCAGTCTTTCGAACAACACAAGGAAGCCTGTTGTCGGTGTAGGTATGCGTCTGTCGGACAATGTTGAACTGGAACATTCAGCCACAAGCAGTGTCAGCCTGCCTTCTGTTGGAAGTTTTCGTGAACGAAACTTGGGAATTCTTAATACCAGTACCAGTTCACCGTTGACTGTTGTTACAGATTCTACAGCTGGAAGTAATGCAGATGGCGGCGGTGCAAGCGACAGTCATCACATTACCAAAAGTCATACCACCATTGTCAGGCCACCATTAACTGTCATTCAGCATTCCCTTACTCTGAAAGCTGTAGATGACAGCAGTACAAACGACGGTCAAAGCACTACCGAAGGTCATGATACTAGTGTCGGTCCACAAACGACTGTCACTAACGATTGTGCAGCTGTAGATGTTGCAGGTGCTAGCAGTACAAATGGCGGGCCAGTGCATCACTGAAAGTCTCGGTACCAGTGTTGGTCCACCTGAAGGTGACATTAATGATTCTCAGTGTGCGAACGTTGCAAATCATAGCAGTACAAAATACAGTCGAGACAATTCCGAGAAGACGCAGTATATCTTGTCAGGTCCCAACCAGCTACCATTAAGGAAGCAGGTGCTGTGAATACTGTAGACGGTAGCAGTACAAATGGCAATCAGCTCGATACTGAAAGTCATGACACTGGTGCCAGTCCACCACCAGCTATCATTCAGATGATAATACATCTGTAGTACGTGGGGAAAGCCACTATCGGTCCATCAGAACAAGCTGAAAAGGAATGGGTCATATGGAGCTTCTTCAGCCCCCAAGATTCTGATGGAGTTGAGAACCTGAGTGAAGGTTCCTGTGGAACCAGTCCTTCAAAAAGCCCAGGCACAAAACTCGTAGCATCCATTAAAAAAGAGCCCTGTTCATAGTTGGAGTGAAACGGAGCATAATCAGTTTAGGAACAGTCCCAGATAAGTCATCATCTTTGAGCAACACTAATGATCAATCAGAATCTTCATACTGTTCTTCTGTTGCTTCAGAAAGTGAAATCAGTAGTTACTCCACCTTTGAAACAAAATCAAAATCATGTGTTAATCCATGTGCAGACCCACAAACGAGTGATCTCATTACAAATGAACCCACTGAACCAAACGGTCCGAACCCAGGGGTGTTGGGGCCTTTGGTTAAGCAAGAACAAGAAGAATTTTCAACGCAGCCCAATGAATCAAACAATCTGGACACTATCTCGGAAACGGTAGAGTCTTTCATTGAGCAGGAACCTCAAGAATTTCCATCAGAATCCGTTGGGGTGAGTAGTTCTAGCATCATTTCAGAGGTCTCAGGGTTGTCGGTCAAGCAAGAACCCATGGAAGCGTAGTAGCAGAACCCACTGACTTCATTGGAGAGGATAGTCCTAGCATCGGTTCGAAGCTGTTGGGATTATCCATCAAGCAAGAACCTGTAGAAAGCGTAACTGAATCCACTGAATCAACTGGAGGGGATCATCCTAGCATCAGTTCAGAGCTTCTGGGATTGTCCATCAAGGAAGAACCCATGGAAAACGTAACGCAACCCACTGAATCCGTTGGGGGCGATAATCCTAGCATCAATCCGGAGCTGTTGGCTTTGTTCCGGAAGCAAAAAAACGCGTGGAAAGCGTAACTGAACCAGCTGAATCCGTTGGAGGGGATAATACTAGCATCAATTCAGAGCTGTCGGGATTGTCCACCAAGCAAGAACCTATGGAATGTGTAACTGAACCCACAGAATCCGTTGCAGTAGTTAAACCTAGCATCAGTTCGGAGCTGTCCGAGTTGTCCATCAAGCAAGAACCCACGGAAGGCGCAATGGAACCCACTGAAGCAGGCAACCCTAATTTGATATTCAACATCTTGGCATCTTTCAATAGGCAACCAGAACCTGCAACAAAACCCAGTGAATCGGATCATATTCCTGTGGAGGGCTCTCGGGGTCTGCTTTCATTAGACAGGAGCCACAGGAACATCCTACCGTGCAAGACTTGTCAGCGGTCACCAGCGGGTGCTTCTCAGTCCACCACACTTTGACACTGAAGATTCCTGCATAAGATCCAGCCAAGAACATGCAGTCAAATGGCATGTGGATTCGTCAAAAAATACGTGCTTAGACAGAGAAGTAAAGCATTCGCTTTTAAAATCCAGTTTGTGTAAAAGAGGGGGGAAGAAATGGGTGAAAACACAGGAGCTGTTCAAATGAGTGTTAATAAAGATAATACTTCTTCTGTTGCTGGCGACGTAACAGAGTTATCAGTTGGTAAAAACCCGGAAAGCAATGCAACAGACTCGTTACACAAAGAGGCTATTCGTCATTTGAGTGGCAGACGGCAGACACAGAGTAGAATAGCGACACGAACACGGAGTGGAAAGGTTACCCCAGCTATAAGTGAAGTAATCGATGAATCAAACACGTCAGCTACGTCGCCCAAAGTCAAAGACAGTGGTTTGGACATGGTTCAAAAAAACGCATGGGAGCTTCTGGTGCAGATTCTCAGGAAATGCCGACAGAAAGCATTACAATCAGGCCTTCAGGTCCCCCGGGCTGTGAAGCGGCACATGTAAGGACAGTGAAGAAACGTGCCTTGGATCACTCTCACACTGATGCAGGATTTCATGCCCGTGCACCTTCCGTTAGTGATGGTAAAACGCGGGCACACAAAAGCGCTGATGGCGGTAGTGCCCTTTCATTACCTACAAGCGGAGAAAGGGTCTTTTAAATGTTTGAGAGAACGTTTACTGAACAATTCGACAAAAACTGGTAGCTTTGATCAAAATAAGATGATTTGTCCAGTTTGCACCAGTAGTACCATCTCATCAGCACATGGTGAGCGATCTGTCAATACATTACCGGCTCAACGAAGATCATTCACAAAAACAGATGGCGCACCGGCTCAGAAGTTTCGACTGCTTTCTTCACTGTTGGTATCAGTAAACAACAGACCTGCGATTCCGGATTTTGTGATTCCATCTGGCGCTGCCGACGCAACAACTCGTCCTGTTGACACCACTCCGCAGGCGGCAAAGAGCAGGACACCAGTGCCGATAGAAGCTGGTCATAGTCTAAAAGCATTGATGCAAGGCGACAAATCATCATTTAAAACTGTATCGTGATGCAAAATTTATGTCAAATTTAACGCAGATTTTCAACACTTTACCTGGGAAGAGTGGTCGGGAAGCGGAGAGAATATTTCCATTTCACCTCCTGACAAGTTTTCTTCTGCATATGTAGAATCACATGGAGGCAGTACAACAACAGGTACGTCGTTTCCTGCCCTGTCCTCTCCGGAAAGCACAGTCTCTGTGTCACAGGCAAAAAGAAAAAAAAACCGACAAAATTGGTGGACAAAGTTTGTCATCACACCAGACTGGTAGTGTAGCCCCTGGTCTCCAGCCAGCCGGCCGGAGTCCCCCATGCCCAATCGGCAGTTTCAGCGAACGATGTTGTCTCTCCTGAATTAGGAGCAAGGGCAAACCGGAATGGTATGCCACAGGTAATAGCCAAACCTCGCGTCAGTTTATCTAGGACAGTTTCTTGGAAAACGGCGTGCAGTTCCAGAGAGTTTTCTTAATCAGCATGGTGGCAAATTGTCTAGGGTAGGTCAGCCGCAGGGAGCTTTCATCGGACTTCCCAGTCCTTTCCCTTATAATACCAACACTAGATCAGTACCCTTACCGCTCCCTGTTAGCAAACAACATGATTTTTCACAGGTGTCGGCTGCTGCAGCTTCTGCCTCTGCCACAGGTCCTCAGGTTTTGACTCGACACAACAAGGGTGCTGTGGCTCAGACAGCTACGTCTGAGAATATTTCATGTAATAGTAACGATAACAGTATTAATAACAATAGCAATAATAATAAATAATAAACTACTCTATTCTCAGTCTGGAGGTCATGGGACTGAGAGGACCAAGCCAGAGACGTATCGACCTGCAACGAGTACAACCGTATCAGGGCTCAGTATACCTAGGATGACGTCGATTGCTCAGCCTAAACAGCAGGTTCGTTACAGACCATTACTACCTCGGCCAATAATCGTAGTTTCGGATGAAGGTGATGGAAAGAGTCGTGCAACCACCCGAGCACGTGCTACGTTGGACAATACAGTTTTTCCCTACCATTTCGACCGGCCCCCTTCCCATCTTAAACAAGTGCACGGACTGTATGGAGGAAGCTTTGGGACAGGATGCATGTATCCAGTGATACACTTACCTTACTATTGCATGAATACAGCATTGATCCCAAACACAAACATGGTTGTCAACACCCGCACTCCCATGATTAACGCTCGCACTCCCACACCGGCACGAGAGGACCGGCGGGTTCTCAAGCTTTAAACCTTGTGCTGACCAAAGAGAGCCAAAACCCATCACACTTGGAAAAGTCAGTGAACATTGTAACGGCCGTAAGTCCAGGTGGTCAAGTAACGGGCCAAGAGCCTGTATCAACCACCCAAAGAAACCAGCCCAAAGAAAACCACCCCAAAGAAAACCAGCCCAAAGAAAACCTTGCCGTCGCACATTTTGACGCAAGCACAATCTTCAGAACAGTCCCCTGCGGCAGCCTCAACAGACCAGCCTTTGGATTTGGTTGTGAAAAAGGTCTGAAATTGACTGTGCTGACTGTAGTGATGTTTTAGCGAGAACAACGGATGAAGGTGGCTGGGGCCTGGAGGGAAAGGACCTGAACTGAGAGTGGATCTGAGAGTGGATCGTATTTAATAATGCTTACGTTTTTGTTCACAGTATTTTTTTTCTGTAGCGAAGGAGTATAATGCTTATACTCTCTGTTATAAGTAACTTTGTCATGCATAAGTGGTGTGTGTGTGTGTGTGTGTGTGTGTGTGTGTGTGTGTGTGTGTGTGTGTGAGAGAGATACGGCTTTATTTTCGTTTCAGAGCATTTGAGATTCCAAGGCGTCTTTGTTCTGTAAGTGTGTGTGTGTGTGTGTGTGTGTGTGTGTGTGTGTGTGAGTGGTTGATTTTTGTATAAGAATTGAGATTAATCCATGAAATCTTTGTCCTGTAGCAGAGAGAGAGAGAGAGAGAGAGAGTGATATGGTATCATTTTCGTTTTAGAACATTTGAGATTAATCCATGGTAGCTTTATCCTGTCACAATGTGTTTATGCGTCCTGTAGATGATTTCCGTTTCAAGACATTAATTTTTTTTTTTTAGATTAATCCGTAATATCAGTGATGGCCTAGATCTTTCAGCACTTTATATGTGGACTGCTTTCCACAAAGATCACAGTTGCCCTTAGTCACACAATTTCGGCCAGAAAGGCCGGTAGCATTGAACGAATTTTGGTATGGTCGAAATGAAAAGCTTTTTTTTTTTTTGACGGTTTAGTTGGAGACTGTCTTGAGCCATAAAAGGACTTCTCAAGTATGAATGGATAATCCACCTATTTTAATGTATTTTACTTTAAACGGGTAAAAACACTTAAGTTGAATGCGAATTGTGTGCGCGCATGCGCACGTATCGGTCCTTCATAATGCTTATTTTGTATATGTGTATGAGGAGGTGGAAGTTTTGTTTATATCAAGGTTAGGGTGGTGTAGTGTATTCAGTTCTTCCATGCGATGTCGAAACAAAAAAGAAGATGATAATGGCAAAAAACATCTTTAGTTGTATGATAGTTCCGTGGGATGATGTAGAGACTTTTTTTGGACACTGATTGGAAACGGTTTAACCTGAGCTGCTTAGAGTTTCAAAAGATATGGAACAGAGACCGATAGCTGTAGACAGTGTGTCTATCACATTGACCAGAGACGGTCAATGCCAACAGAAAAAAAAAGGAATATTCTGAACGAAGCTGATTTTTCCGTTATGTTTTCTTCTGCACTTCTGGCCGTCCCATACACATCCACCCTCCACCCCTCGTATTTCTCCTTCCACTCTCCTCGCCCTCTAAATATTTGTCTTTGAGATGGGAGGGAGAAGGAACGCTCAAGTCTTTCTAAAAGGAATATGTGCAATTTTTTTTTTTTCTTCCAATGACTCTAAAACGCGTAAAACAATACTCAATACTCCTGACCTGCCTTCTCCGTGCGTCGTTGCCGCTATTCAGACCAAAGATAGTACCCCAACGGAGTGCGTACTATCTTTGTTCAGACAGATAATATTTATAGATAATATTTATACAGTGTGTGTCTGTTGTGTAGATGCGGGGCTACAATGTCATAGTTTGTACAAACAAGAGAAGCCTGATCGATCTTAACTGCCTTTTTAGTTTTTCGTGCTGTCATTGCTTTCTATTTTGTCTCCTTCACTGTTAACACCCCCCCCCCCCCCCCACCCCCCCCCCCCAATTTGGTCGCTGCTTTTGACTACCTCATTTCACGCGCGCGCGTGTGTGTGTGTGTGTGTGTGTGTGTGTGTGTGTGCCTTCGCTTAACGTCGTCCATCACTTTTTTGGCATTGCAGTGGCCCATTGATGTCTTGGAAACTCAGAAGACCTACACGTTTTTTCCTGTTACAGTTTACAAAATGCCGGCATGTCTTTTGTAATACGGCAACTAGACTGTAAACACAGTTCAGCCTGGGCACTGACAGTCCATTCCGCGGTATGGGTTTGCCTGGACCAGTCGATTGTTTGTCATCCGTTGTGATGGTGGTAAATCAAGCGGAATGACTGACCCACGTTAGCTCTGCTTGGCTTTGTTTGTCAAGTGTTCGGCAACGATTTTAGGACTGTTGAATAGTGTGTGTGTGTGTGTGTGTGTGTGTGTGTGTGTGTGTTCGTTCTGCTACGTAAGAGCACTTTGTTTTCAATGCGCAGTCAGCCAGAAAAAGTCTTGGTTGGCTCTATAGAATCGAGAGGTTTGTCCTATTTTCAGTCTTGATTGGCCCTATAGAATCGAGAGGTTTGTCCTATTTTCATCAAGCATATATTCATGTACACGCTATGGTCTACTGTCCGTCCCCCTTCCCCTGCCTCTGACGCCAGTCTCCTCCCTCCCTCTCATGCCCTCTTTCCTCGCCCCTCTCTCTCTTCCCTCCAACCCCTCTTCACACAGTTTCCCTGTTATTGTCTCTCAAATTCTCTATAATCTGGAAGACACTTGCAAGTCTGTGCTTATTCTGACAAACATACACTTACAAGTCTGTGTTTATCCTGACAAACATACACTTGCAAGTCTGTGCTTATCCTGACAAACATACACTTACAAGTCTGTGCTTATCCTGACAAACATGTTAACGTTGTAAACATTGAGATCAGTGCTACACTCATCTCCTCCTTCCCTCATCCCCGCACCTCTGTTCCTTCCCCCTTTTCTCTACTTATTTTTTCCAATACAAATATTAGTGTTGGAATGATCACTACAAGTCGTCATTCTTTTCAGTCGTTTGCAGCTTCCCCGTCCCCTCACCTTTTATACTCTTCCCCTACCTTTTTTTTTTTTAATTTTGAAGAGATATGTGCTGGGGAGGGGGAGGGAGGGGGGATAATGTGTTTTCTTCCTGAATCCGATCCGTATGTCCGGCTGGACCTGAAATACGAGTCACATAAACAGAAAGCTGTATTTTAACTTATGACCGAGTTGTGCTTTCCTTGGTATGCTGTTTGACTCGCGGCCAGTAAGAACTGCACCCAACAGCTAGGACACGTCGTTTACAATCATAAAAAAGGGGTCAGAAACCTGCTCCGATTCAGACTCAAAAATCTTATTAAAGTGCCAGCGGTCGCGAATCGGGCGTGTCCAAGTACAGAACTGGATCCAGGAAGATGCACTTGCGTACACACACATCCACCCATTCACGCACGCGCGCGCGCGCACACACACACACACACACACACACACACACACACACACACACACACACACACACACACACACACACACACACACAACACACACACGCACACTCAGAGGCGTTTGCACGCGCAGGTAAAGTTTGACATGAAAGGAAAAGGAAAATTGACGATCAACCAGCAACAGTCATACATAGAAGATAAAACCCACCACCCGCTTTTAACCGTACTGGAATTCTGACCATCCGCATAGGGCCGCTTCTCGCGGTAACATGACTTGGGCTTATCACTCTGATGACTGTGAATTCTGCCTAAAACATGTAGGTTACAGAGGAATAGAGATGCGACATATGCATGTGCATATTTATCCATAGTCTACATCATTCACATATTTTAAAAGATAATAAAAGAACAAATATAACCTGTTCTGTGTATGTGTGTGCGTATGCGTGCAGTCGCTGTTTTTTGTTCTCTCGTTCTCGCTCGCTCTCAGGTCTGTTGTATACGACAGACTCCGTGATATGCAGGGTTTTGTTTTTTTTTTCATAAAATGTGGCGTCCTGTACATACCATTCCTTTAATATGGGGCTATAGTATAAACCGGGTGTGCGTAAAGTTAGAAGTTATACAAATAGTAGTACAAGATGGTGTGATGCGTCTAAGTGTTCTAGTCACGCAAGGTCACTGTTGTGTGTATGCTGTACAAAGTCCATTAGTTATCAGATATGGATGGGTATAAATGTGAACACTGTGCAAAGTCTATAGGATAGAAGAAGACGTGGATGGTTGTTCATATGTGTTTGTTTATAAAGCTCCCTCGGATATTAGATATGGATGGGTCTTCAAATATGCGGTTGTACAAAGTCCACAATAAGCATGATGTGTATGGCCTTTCACATGTTTGCGTTGTGCGAAGTGATTAGGTATTTGATTCTAACGGTTGGTTTAGATTTGTAGGCTGCACAAATTCCGTTAGATAGTGAAATGCATATAGATAAATGTTTGTATGCGTATGCTGTCGATCCATTAAGCGTAAGATGCAGACGGGTATTTACACAGTGTAAATTGCACTACTTCCATTACATACAAAATGTACATGAATGTAACTGTTTAAATGCGTTTGTTTGTTCAAAGTTCATTGGATATAAAATGCTGAAGGTTGTTAACATGGCTTTTTTTTTTCTTTTTCTTTTTTTTTATTTTTTTTTTTAACCAAGTCTGTTAAGTATAACAAAGACGTGGGTGGGTGGTGGTTTACCTCTGCATGTTGCTCAAGTTCCTCTCCATGTATGATGTCCATGGGTGTTTACACATGTATGCTGTACAGATTCTCTTGAATATGATTTGGACGGATGATGACATGTTTATGTTGTAAAGAGCCCATTAGATTAGGGGTGATTGTTTGTGTGTGTTCAAATTCCATTTGATTTATAAGCTGTAGATTGTTCATAAGTGTATGTTCAAAGTGTTCAAAGATTTATCCATTTCATAAGTTTAAGCTCTAGATTTGGTTTAAGCTTTTTTTTTTTTTTCAAACATGTGGTGTATAGAGACCGTTCGGTGTAAGATATGAATGGGTAGGCCTGTTTACATGTATGTTGTACAGTGTCGTTATGAAATGTAGCAGGGTGTATACACATGTTATGTAAATCAGATGATGTGGAGGGACGTTTCCGTGCATACGTTCAACAAAGGCCATTGGGAATAGGGCTTAGATAGGTGTTTACATGTACATTTTGTAAAATGTCCACTGGACCAAATATGTTGATGGGTATTTCTACATAATTATATATTTTTGTGCATATTGTAAAAAGTCCAGTGGACCAAACATGTTGATGGGGATAGACATAATTACGTTACACAAGGTATATCGGTTCTAAGATGCAAGTGGGGTGTTACCATGTGTATGTTGTAAAAATTCCATGTTGTGTGCAAGATACGCATGAATGTGAGGCCGTGGAGGTACAGACTGAAGTAAGGACTTCAACATTGAAAACTTTAAGGTGACACAATTAAGAAGAACCTGAAAAAGAGGATGGAAAAATAAATGAAAGAAATAGGTGTCGGAATGTGTGTTCTTTTCTGTATTTTTCTTTCTCTGTTTATTTCAGTTATTTTTCATCACCTTTTTTTTTCTTTTTTTTTTTTTTTTTTGTTTCGTGTGTGGATGTGTGTGTGTTTTTGTTTCTTGACCTCATTCTGCAAGTTTTGTTAATTTTTCTTTCTCGTTCTTTCTTTGTGTGCATGATATTCTGTTCCACCTTTTGTGCCATTCTTTCAACTTCCTTATCTGTTTTTTTTTGTCCGTTTCCATTTTTTCCGTTCTTTTTCTTTTTTCTTCTTCTTTTCCTCTCTTTATCTTGCGTATGTTAGCGTATTTTCAGTGCATTAAACCTCCTGCAGAGACATAAATTCTTTGCCAGCAAAAAGATTGTGAATAAATAGGGGCGAAAGAAAGCACCTAAAAGCTGCTTAAGTGCATACACTTTACTACATTTACAACCCCCCCCCCCCCCCCCCCCCCAAAAAAAAAAAAAAAAAAAAAAAAAAAAAATCCAAAGCAAGTATTGGCGCTTATTTTCTTCTGTTTGATGTCGTCGAGAAAAAAAAAAAAGAAGTTCGGTATGGAAACGGGCTTTGGAGAAACAAACAAAAATGGGGTGGGGAGGGTACAAAGAGAGATCAAATGGATCGTAGTAGGAGTCAAAGTTGTTTGTAAGTAGAATATGAATTGGTTTGGAAATTGTGCAATTGTGGGCTCTGTCGTTGGATGTTTGAATGCTGCCTTCATGTGGTGTAAAAATCTGAAAGAGAACGGAATCTGCCGCAAATCATTCGTAATTTTCCAAGACTTGACACATTTCTCTGTGTTCGTCCGGTGAAAAACGGGTCCAACTTCAGCAGCTGTGCCTAACAATGCGATCATCAAAACTGAGCATAGCTGTTTGGAATGGCACTCTGGATAGCGGAAATTTCCGCTAAGTTCACATGGATCCTGGGTTTGCACTGTGATCCTGATCCGGACAGGATTGACGTTAGGCCACGATCAGTCTTTCTATCAATTGTAGTTAAAAGTCGGTTCATCAATTTTGCCTAACTTGGTGACTGTCATGGAGGGGAGTTACTGATTTTAAAGTTACTTTCAAGTAAGGATATGGGCGCGTGTTCTGACCCCACTCTCACGCATTAAAAACTAGGAGGTCACTTCTGTCATGGACTCACGTCGCACAAGGGATTCACTCAGAGAACGACAGAAGTAAGTAATATTATACAGATACTACAAAGAGAGAACGATAGTGATTAACCTGAGGGCTTCTGTCTCCTCAAAGAAATGTATGAAAAGAAAGGAAGACAAAATGAGTCAAAAGAGGCCCAGTAGGTTTGCTGAGCCAAAACTGAAAATGCAGATAACAGCACAGCAAACGCTACCTGCTGTAGTAATCGTCGTCGGCATTCACACAACTGCAAATTTGGACAGCTTCACGCATACGGTCAGTTTTCAGCGCCCTGTCTCGAAACAGTTGAGTTCACAATCACTCACACACTTATATGAACACGTGCATTTCATAACTGTCATCTTTCTAACAAAATCAGCTTCAAACTTTTCTGCTTGTTCAAATTACTTTGAAAATTGAAACATTTCTCTTTCGACATGTATAACAATACATTATTTGCATAAAAACATTGCCTTCACACATGACAATGACAGTCGGACAAAAAACACATCGGAACCGGAGTAGCTCAGCGGTAGAGCGTCGGATTCGTGATCCTAGTGATCCTGCGGTTGTGGGTTCGAATCTCCGCAGAGCCGTTCCGGTACGAGGGTTTTTTCCCCCCCCTCGGAATTGATATTGGTTCCGACTCCATTTCCAAAAGTCTTTTTGGCTATAAACCGAGGTTCCATGTGTGAACGCGCGCATAACATGTTGTATACATGTAAAATACCATCATCAGTTTTCAGAGAGAAGGCTTGTTAGGCCATTGTTAAGGATGACAAGTATACACATAGGAGGCACCCTCTTGAAAAAAAAA
>JADBJO010003826.1:0-32500 GCA_016801955.1 Conus betulinus
GATGAAGAGGACCAGGGTGACATAGATGTTGGTAAGAGGATGTTTCCAGTGGGAGAGGATCAGCTCATCCTCCAGGTTCTCCACCTGCCCCGTTGACCAGGTGAAGTTGCTGAACAGGTCGTCGATGGCCTTCTTGTTGGTCAGCTACAACATGCAATATGCGGGGACAGTTGCAGATTATACAACACATACAGTACAGGGAAGATCTTCATGTATTGCAATTTCTGCAATACGAGGTGGTGTTGCAGCATGCACATACACTGTACACACACACACACACACACACACGCACACACACACACACACACACACACACACACACGCACCACACCACACACACGCACACACCACCACACACACCACACACACACACGCACACACACACACGCACACACACACACACACACACACACACACACACACACACACACACACACACACACACACACACACACGCAACACACACACACACACACACACACACACACACACACACACACACACACACACACAACACACACTGTGTGTGTGTTGTGGTCTACAAGAGAGAGCTCCAGATAACTAACATGACAGTAAGGCCACCAAACTGCAGGACAGGCAGACAATACAATCGATACAAGGGAAGGAAGGAATAAATCATGCGAAGAGTACTCACCATACCGGCAAAAAATTGTCCCAGGCCAGGCGGGAAGGTGAGAGAGGAGATGACCAGTGCAATAAAACCTGGATAGATGAAACGACTGTGCACAACACGCACACACACACACATGCACGTACGCACACATACATGTGCACACACACATACAGGCACTGTTAATATTGTATATTGTATGCAGTTTTTGTTCAAAGTTAAAACAGAAATTAGAATAAATAACAGAAATAACACACTTAATGTGAAAAAAACATTTAGTACAATACAGCACGTATGTTCTGAAATATACTAATGGAAAGAAAAAAAAAAACCTCAACACCAAATAATGTGTGACACATGACAATACAACATTATGCCACGACAAACTATGACATGGTAGATAATGTGTGACACATGACAATACAATCTTATGCCACGACAAACTATGACATGGTAGATAATGTGTGACACATGACAATACAATCTTATGCCACGACAAACTATGACATGGTAGATAATGTGTGACACATGACAATACAATCTATGCCACGACAAACTTTGACATGATACAGTACATTCCCTCTGAAACTGGAGACATTGAAATACTGTTTGGGGATCAGCCGTATTTGAGGATCACCAAAATAATGCTGCTAGAACTAGTAATTTCATGCATATTACAGGAAGTGCTTTTTCTCCGAAAGCTATGTTTGATGCAACAGTTTCCATCACTCACAAACGCTGAGACTGATTGGAGGCCGATCCCTGTATTCTGTAAAGTACATGTCTTAAAATAACTAGATCTAGATTTAATCCAAAGGATGTGATGAACTAGCCAACCTCGCTTGTATGAAAACATGAGCTTAGTTACACCGAAAACCGTCGGCAAGGTAAGTAAACTCCGTAATTTGAACATGGTTACCAATTAAAAAATTAATTTAAAAGAGAGGAAAGGAAATAACGAAATGAAAATAATTTTAAAAATTCCTACGAATATATATGTTGCTATATCGTAAGTTTGAAGAATGTCACATGAGCCATTTACTCGGGGGAAATAAAAAAAAAATCTTCTTCAGAACTTTCTTCCGAATTGTTGTTCATCATACCTGGAACTTCATCCCAGTCGAAATCTAGGTCACTCTAAGCTTCATTACCCAGCACTTTCACTAAGTCTTATGCCGTAAATCCTACAAAACACAGTATCTCCATCACTAAATCTCATTATAGAACGGCAGAACTCAAGGTTAGCCACGGTGAAAAACGGCATTTCGACCTCAAAACTTTAAAAATTCGAAACTCGAGAACCACGGCACGTATCGACTCGCGGTTTTTTTTTGCAAACGAAGTAAATGGCTACAGGAAGAAGGAAGTTGGTCAAGAGGGTTAACCGCACCGATTTATCAGACATCTTCATTTCTTCGTCACACGTAAAACACAAACCCCAAACATACACACACACACACACCTTTTTGTTGAATCTCACCTTTTCCGCAAAAACTGGGACAGCTGTTTGTTATGACGAGTAAACATGATGACTTTTCGATGTAGGACGATGAATAAGGCACCAGCAAAACCCATGGCTAACCTGCGAAACAGAAAATGTTCATTTCTTTTGTGTTTAGCACACATACTTTACTGAGAGATCACCCATCTATCCAGCACGCCTCATTTTTTCCGTCTTGTATTCTGTAAGTCCAGTTCAGTTTCTGTCTTGTATTTCATGACCTAATTCTCTTTATGTCTTCTTTTTCCTTTAAATACAAAAGTCATGCTGTGCTAGGCACATACACTGTCAATTACATTTCATTGGAAATTGACAGGGTCGATGTTCAGACATTGTGGGCAGATTTCAGATAGTATTACATAGCAGTCTTAACAGACCCACAGATAACTAGGTACGAACATTCAACAATCGCTGATCAGACTTGGACAGCTTCTGAAACAAGAGAAAGGAAAGTACGCAAAAATGCCTGTGTCAGTATAAGTCTATATATGCTCAATAAACGGACGTGCATGCGATGCTTGTATGAAGAAAGGGATTGACGCTTGAAAACAAAATATGTGGATAATGAGAATACCTGCTTTCAATCCAACTTGGCTAAGACAAGGGGTAAATACCACACACTGTTTACTTCTTTTCAGATCAACCTCAGCAGCAGTTTTTCTCCTCCCTCCATGTGACATCTGCGGTGCTTAAATACCTGCCAATGCATGGATTTTGGCAGATTTCTAAACTTATTTTACGAACTGTATTTGATCATTGTTAACATTATGTTTGGTATGGTTGAAAAACAGAAATCAATTACATCTAGTTGCAAAGTGAAACGACTGCAGGCGGAAATCTACACAAATCTTAAATAAATGTCAGCGAACTGCCCAGAGAAATATGGACAAACGAGTCACAAGACAACACACAACGCGTTTCGACCTCTTAGGTCTTCCTCAGGTGAAACAAAAACGAATAAAATAACGAAAATGCACTTAGCTTTGATCGCTTCAGATTGCTTCTGGATTCAGCGCAAGGAAGAAGGCGTTGAATGAGGATCAATTACATTTACATGAACATATTTTAAGCTCATGTAGAGGTTCTGTATCATCATGACGCACGTATAATTATGTATATAAAACACGGAAGAAAATTTTAAAACCAGAGTTTGGCGATCATTTTGAATTCATAGCATGTGGACAAAACTTCAAAAAATAGCACTCACCATTTGTAGCTGTACTCATTATGCATTTTACTGTCAGCTACGATTCATTTTTAACAAAAGCTTTACAGAACTTGACATGAATCGGCAAATGTCTTCTGCTCAATCACGTAACAGATATTTTCCCACTTCAGTCGTCTACAAACATCAGCTGTTTTCTGTCACTAAGGAGGAGTTTTAGTTTCTATCAGCCACAGAATGATAATGACAAGCACTCTGTGCAACATTCCATAATTTGTAATCAATGCATCACGCCCGCTGGAGGGACAGCTCACTCGCGCCAGCTCCGCGACTAAGCAATTATCATCGTCAGTAGGGGGCTTAGTAGGTGGTGTCCTGCGTATGTTAGATCAGAAACAGGTGCCACTGAACGCCACCAAACTGACTCTCGGCAGCAGTGCAGTGTCTCCTCCGGTGGGTTGCCTCTTAACGACTTGACACTGACTGCTCCCTGTGGATTGCTGGTGACAGGTCTGCAGTGGGCCAGGCGGGCTGTGGATAGGGTGTTGGAAAGAGCGGTGTGGGTGCAATGCCACTGAGGTGGCACAGACGATGGGACAGCAAAAAAAAAAAAAAAAAAAAAAAAACTTAAAGAGAGACAGACAGATGAAAAGGAAGCGCCAAACAGACCCACTGAAAGAGAAAGACAGACAGACAAAGAAGCTTGCAGGTACCCGATGGTCGCGAAGGCAATCAGCTCCAAGGGATCAAAGGGAAATTCAGTCCTCAAGTTGGTCTTGAACACAGCAGTGATTGTGTCTGAAACACACACACACACACACACACACACACACACACACACGCACTATGGTGAACATTTTGTTTTCTAATAATTCCTATAACCAACAGGTTTTAGCACTGTCATGGAACTGATGCTGTTACAGTCTGAGTGAACATCACAACATTTCAGATGGTGATAAGGAAATGCTTGGCTACACTCACTTGCTCTCCTGGTATTCTAGTACGTGATGGATATTCCTGTTTCAATTTCCTATTGTACTCTGTCATCAATTACTGATGAACCCTTTCATCACTGCTCTTAGTCACCTGCACTGTGAGAAACCAGTAGGGGGAATAACCAACTGCAGCAAGTGCACTCCACTTAGCCTTAAATGAACTTGCAGAAAGTGCCTTTTTTGACAGGTGTCAGGCCAAACTTGCTTTCAGTCTCAAAGTTCACAGTATGGAGTGCATTAACTCGCTGAGGCCAGCTGAATATTTGAAATTAGAAGAAGAAAAACTTTTCTGTTTTCAATGCAAGCCTACTAGCAAAATATTAACAAATGATGTCTTTTCTTGTGTGTAAATTTTTTTGTGTGATTGTAATAACGGTAAGATAAATTATATCAGAAGACTGAAAACAGATTGTAGGGTTGCTGACAATGAGCCAGAATGCAAAGACACAAAACAAGACATGGTATCAAAAACAGTATTTCAAACATGAATGTCTGAAATGATGCCAGCAAATTGTTGCTCTGCTTTACTTGAATGGGTCATCGATGTGAACGCTCTGCAGGGCAGGCTGAATGTGACCCATAGCTGCCAGCCTTCTGGAATCAAGTTTCATGGACCAAGAGATGAAGGAATGGTTGAGTTTTATGTCCTCACAGCAAAAGCTTTTAGGGACAATTTGTTCTTTCATGGTAGTCTTGGAGGGGATGAAGGAGTGGGGGCGACTGAAGAGGGGCATTAAAGCTTTTGACTGAAAAACATTTCTAACCCCACATGTTTCAGTTTACAAATGTGAGGTGTAAAAAGAAAATGTATTTTCCATATGTGTACAGTTGTCGACATCCATAAAACATCATCTGAGCTCCTTTCTGCTGTTTCAACGTTTTTCATCTGAACAAAGATTTTACAGGAGAAAGATTTTTTTTGAAATTTCCAGTGTGTTTTCAGGGTATTTTGAAGGGTTGCTTGAGCAAGTTGTGCGCCAGTCTGATTTTTCTGCCTGTACACAGGAAAGAGCTTCAGCCCACTGTCAGATCTGCACTTATCTTGACCCATGGGACTAGAAAAATCCTACAGGTCAACATACACATGAAAATAACCCCAGCAGCAACTTGACAACACAGATAAATATCCAATTCTGGCATCAAAGGATTTTGCTACCACAGTGTCACCATGCAGGATCTGCAGCCATGTTGCTGGTAACAAGCCCTCAGTCTCATCGTGTCACCGGTTTCCTCTTTCACTGAGAGTTCTGGCATTCCCATGTCCTGGGGACAGCCCTCAATCCATACACCACACAGCCATTTACATCCACCAGCGGACGCATAGCTTTTGATGTGTTGAGGGTCCCCATACTGGGCCTCAGCTCTTGCACTCCTTGTGGCTTTTACACATCTGTACCCCCAACAGCAAAGATTTCCATAATATCCCCCTACTTGCTGCTGTTGAAACGAACAGCCTTCTCTGTGTTTCACTGGCTCATCATTTTCCGCTGCATTATGTTCCTCCCCTTGAGGCTTGTTCAAGACTGTATTCCCAAACAGTGAAGACTTTCATAATGCACATCACCTGCTGCAGTGGGAATGGCCTTCTCTGTATTTTACTGGCTCATCACTTTCCGTCACATCATGTGGCAGACCTGTCAAGTTCACATTTCTCCCAGATAGTTCTCATCCCTGAAGTTGAGACTGGTGCTCCCCAGCCAAACAGCATGTGCAGCAGCACATTCAAACGTTCCCCTTCTAAACCTTTTAAGCTCTCGTGATCTGTTACTTTTAGGAAAGATCCAGACGTCCACCAGTTCACAGCCTGGAAATAAAACTGCTGTAAAGTCTGAAAATTTCAAATTTTACAGAAGATGAAAAGAACTGATTATTATCCCCACAAGATATACTGCAAGCTGAGTTACGGTACTAGTATTCTGATTACAGCACGTTTTATTTTCAGGACAGGCCTGCTCTTACAGTATACAAAAATCTCAAAAATGCAAAAAAATTCAAGCTGTGGCATTCCCAGTAATCTGTTTCCACAAACAGCCTTACCTTCATGAAAGATCCAGACATCCTTCAGGTGATGTGTTCCCACAAACAGCCTTACCTTCATGAAAGATCCAGACATCCTTCAGGTGATGTGTTCCCACAAACAGCCTTACCTTCATGAAAGATCCAGATGTCCATCAGGTGATGTGTTTCCATAAACAGCCTTACTTTCATGAAAGATCCACACGTCCATCAAGTAATCTGCTTCCATTAACAGCCTTATTGTCATGAAAGATCTGGATGTCCTTCAGGTGATGTGTTTCCATAAACAGCCTTACCTTCATGAAAGATCCAGATGTCCATCTGGTGATGTGTTTTCACAAACAGCCTAACCTTCATGAAAGATCCAGATGTCCATCAGGTGATGTGTTTCCATAAACAGCCTTACCTTCATGAAAGATCCAGATGTCCATTAGGTAATGTGTTTCCATTAACAGCCTCACCTTCATGAAAAGATCCAGACATCCTTCAGGTGATGCGTTCCCACATACAGCCTTACCTTCATGAAAGATCCAGATGTCCTTCAGGTGATGTGTTCCCACAAACAGCCTTACCTTCATGAAAGATCCAGACGCCCATCAGGTGATGTGTTTCCATAAACAGCCTTACCTTCATGAAAGATCCAGACATCCATCAGTCGGACCAGACCAGTCGGGAAAAGCCCCGCACACGGCGGCATAAAAACCCTCGCCAGTAGTTCCTCACAGCAAAAAAGGTGGACGTTACCTCTATGCTGAAGAGTACACCTGTAGTAAACAAAAAACAAACAAAAAAACATCAGGAAAACTAAGAATATTTCAAATCAGTCTGCCCGCCAGTCTATTTCTCTTCAGTGTTATTTTTACTGATACATGAAAGTGAAGGTGGGGAACAGCAGTAAGTGGTTCAGCAAGACCTTTCCACAGCTGCCAGTGACATATAATTTATGATGCTATATGCAAAAAACATGGCTAGGGGTCAAATTTCATGTAATAAGAAAAACATAATGATTAAATAAAAAACATTCTAACCCATGCACACAAAAAAGACAATATCCATTGGTCTTTATCAGTCTTTGAGGTAAGTGCATTTCAAGTCTGAGGTAGTCCAGTCATAGTCAATATATTCTGAATAATGCAATTTAGTTTCATATTAAAGTGGGACTGGCAGCTTTATCCATGATTTTTGCATGCAGTATCATACATTTTGAAGAACTGCAACATGTTACAATAATAATGAACTGACATTTAGCTACACACACTATGAATAGTTGACAAAAAATAACAGTGATATGCTACTGACAATTTCAAATCAGTGACTAGTAATTGCACTCATCATAACATTTAGGAGAAACCGTATTACGAATAGTTCGTGAAAAGAAAGTTCCATGTTACAATTTCAGTTTACCTCTTCACTACCAATCACTAAGGATTACATCATGTATGGCAGGACAGACATGATGCCTATTTCAAGATTAATTTCTTTCCAACTTACATGCAACAGACCTTTCTCAGGGATTGATCAGAAAAGGAAACTTTCATTTGTCTTCTATTTCATTAGTTAAACTGCATGTTGCAAGCACCACAGAATTTAGTTTTTAGTCCAAATGATGGTGTCATGTTTACTCTGAATAATAATTCAAAATCCTTTTATTTGTAATTTCAAACTAATAACAGGTATCCGGCCCTGAATTTATCTATCCAAATGGTCAGTTATCGAACTGGGGTGGAGATTTTATACAGAAATGCGAAAAAAAAATTCAGAAAATTTCCAAAAAATGCAACACACATTGCAAGTGTGCAACCACGCACAGTGCACATGCACCAATAAAGGCAGACTCCACTTACATACATAGGAACGAGTTAACATGATTGTCAGCCATTCAGTGGCCAAGACGATGCTGAATCTATTACAACACAACATATATCAATGTTGACTGCATGAATATGTTCGCAACTGCATGTGTGTCAACGAGTATGGTTTGCCAATATACCTGTACAGGAGAATCAGTTTTGCGAGCATGCACAGTTCCATCATCATTTGCTTAATGGGAAATTTGTCTGTATAAATAAAAAATCTGCCAGGAATGTGTCAAACCCAAGCTAGAAACTTGCGCCGACATTTAAACCTCACTAGCAGACGACCTCTCTCACAGAACTGACCTGCATGCATTCTGGTTTCCAATAAAAAGTCACTTCCGAATCATTAAGCTGTGAGTGGTTGCTAATCAAAATCATTCTCATGAATATCTGACTTCTTGCATTTTCATTTCCCGTTACATTTGTTCAGTTTATAAGACTTACGAGCTACAAGCGTAAGAAACCTCCAGACTCAAAAGTGGTCGACATTTATGTAATCTCTTCAGACTGAAGCCACAGTGTGTCAGACCATCAAGAAAGTGTTAAGTAGGGCTGATTTCATATAGCAGAAGCACAGCAAACTACAACTACAGCAATCTGGACTCGCAGGATTGTCTCTCTCTCTTTCTTTTTTTTTTTTCTTTTAGTTAGTTTCAAAATAATCAGGACATTCACAGTCCATTCCTTACAGGTCACACCAGAAACATTCCTGTTTTGTTTTTATTGTTATCTTTTGATTTAAACAGCATAGTACAAAGTAGTCCTCCCCTTCATATGACAACAGTTGCAGAAAACGTAAGCTAATGGGAAAGACAGAAGACAAGAAGTAGTAAAACTGAAGTGAATAAAGAGTTACAAACCCAGATACAAATGACAAAGAAAAAGCAAAAACATAAAAAATAATCAAAGAAAGAAAGAAAGAACATTAAAAAAAAGCAAACAAAAAGAAAAGGGTTGGCAAACTAAAGCATGTTACCTCCAATAGGAGCGGCAAAGGTTCCGGCAACACCTACAGCACAGGCAGCAGCCAACATTTCTGATCGACGCGACTCGTTCTGCACCACAGTGACATGGCATTAAGCTTAACAATGAAAACACTCACTAAACGCACAGACACACACACACATGAAATACAAAAAAAAAAAACAACAACAAAAAACCCCCAAAACATGCACGTTAAATTTCTGTCTTCTGCATTCTATTTTCCTTTTTGAAGAGATTCTACAAACACACCACCACTAATCCATTTCTCACTTCCAAAGTTCACACCAAAACTTTCTTTCCGTTGCTTCCCCATGCCTGAACGCTCAAATACTTCTTTCCAATTCTGGAACTGCAAGAAATCACACACATCTCAACATCATGAATGGTCACTTCCTCTTTAGGTGCTAAAAATGTCAACAGTCCTTGCAAATTAGTTTTCCAAGTGACCAAATACTTCTTGTTCAGCTCTGTGCCCAGCCAAGTGGCACCACAGAGAATAACCGTTCAGCTGTGGTTCAAGCGCCATGGTCTGGGTCTCAAAATGGTTCCCAGTCCACTCTGCAATGCTGTCGGCCCATCGTTTTTTGGGTGTTTTTTTTTTTTTTTTTTTGTTTTTCCTCTCCATCTTCCTCCCAGACCACTTTCCCAGGGGATTGTTTCAGTTACAGCTTTGTGTCTTGATTGTTTCAGTTACAGCTTTGTGTCTTGCACACACCCATGCGAATGTAGTTTTCTTTTCTTAACTGATGTCAGCAGATCTTTACATGGCCTGAACTGATAGTATGATCAATATATCTGTTTTGTATGTTGCAGCTGTACTTTATTTCCATGGCTTGGGTTCTTCTATCTGGTCTGCTTGAGGGTCCACGCCTTGCATGCACACAGGAAGATGGAATATACCTGTGCACGATGAAGCCTATCTTGTGTTTGACGGAGATATCATTGTCCTTCCACACACATTTTAGCCTGGACAGAGCTGGTATTGTTTTAGCTGCCCTTGAGTGGATGGCTAATGACAGATTCCAGTGGTGTCGCGGCCAGCCATCAAACCGATTCTCTCAGTGCTTAAGTCCATGCTCAGCTCAGCCAGCTGATCTTTCATCCAGTCCTTTCCATAAACAATAGGAGTTCTTGTTCACTGTCTGCCAAGTCATCGACGTCATCTGTAAAGCGAAGGTTTGTGACATTTCTTTCTCCAGTGCTAACTGAGCTGATGTGATCTTCAGCTGCGGCAACTATGACGCTTTTCAAGAATATCAGATACTACATAACCCTTCTTAAAAGCCCAGTATTCTATTTTCAACAATCCATGATCTCGGCATGTATGCTGAATGTGATTGAACATCTTTTCTTTCTTATTTTGGCCTTTACTATCCCTCCCTCTTGTTCCCCATCTCAGCTCTTTAATGAAAGACTGTAAAGAAGGGGCTGTCCAGTTTCAGGTTTGTATTGTTGTATAGCACGCACACTGAACACACGAACAACTCAAGCACTGGAACAAGACAGGAAAGGTACCACTGAAGGCAACTACCATGCACATCACTCACCTCAAAGATCCCCTTGAAAGAATCGAAGCATTTGCTGAGAAGCGTGGCCACAATACTGGCTACATGGACAAAGGGGCCCTGCCCACACAAAGCACAGAATATGAGACACATACACAATCAGAATATGTGCTGCATGGACAAGGGACAATGCTCTTCTACTAACATACTAGGAGACACAGACACAGAGTACAGGCTTGTATGGCCGAACGGACCTTGCTCAGACACTCACAGAATATGAGACATATACGTTCAGGATACTGGCTGCATGGCCCAATGACCCACCCTGCTCCTATAGAATGGAAGACAATAAATCTCTCTCTTTCTCTCTCCATACATACATACACATATATACACATGCATACATACGAACATACATACACATATATACACATGCATACAGACAAGAAGAAAAAACTGGACCATGAAACCGCTTGTGTCTCTTTTGCTTTTTTGTTTGTGTCCAATATTTCGGTCCCAAAAGGGACCTTCTTCTGGGACAGGAGAGCTTAACTACGTCTCAGCATGTATTTTCATTTTCAGTTAACCACCAGCACACAAGCACTAAGAGCAACAGCAAGAGAATGGACCTGTCAGCAGTGAGAGAGTGGTGCTGTCTGGAGTTTTAGGTTATATATAAATAAACACACACACACACACACACACACACACACACACACACACACACACACACGCACACACAGAGTGTCAAAACACTTGTTATATGGGCAAAGGGCCCTAAATCATACTCACAGAATAGCAGACAAACACACACACAATCAGAATACTGCCTACATGGACAGTAGGAACATGCCCATATAGTTGCAGAATATGAGACATATATACACACGCCACAATATTAGCTATATGGACAAAGGACCCTACCTACACAATCACAATATAAGAGACATATCATATATACACAGCCATAATATTGGCTACATGGACAAAGGGAACCTTGCCTACACAATAACAGAATATCAATATATATATATACAGTAAGAATACTGGCTGCATGGATAAAGAGACCCTACCCACACAATCAGAGACAATCAGAAACATATGCATTGTCACAATACTGGTTACACGGACAAAGACACCCTACAAACACAGTCGCAGAATATTGGTCACATGTACAGTCACATGGGTAAGCAAGGCAGTACACACATTACAATCCGACACATGTACAGAGTCACAACATTGGCTATATGGACTATGAGACCCTTCATACACAATCACAAAATACCAGTCACATGTACCCAGTCACATATGCACTGGTATGTCATCTTGGCACCCGACTGACCCTTGGCACAAGACAAGACAGGTTCCTTATGCTGTGAGGTCTGACGCTGACAGACCACGATCTGAATCCCCTTTCGAAGGACACACAGGATTCACTCTTTTATCTTTATGTAGCTATCTACCTCTATGCTGAAACAGAACAATACAGAGGCACTACCTCTCTCCTGCCCAGTTCTCTCCTCCATCCAGTTCTCTCCCATTTCCAGTTCTGTCCTAATATACACCTTGTCTTTTTCCCAACATTCTCTTTATCACTGTCCTTCAGCACTGTTTGCCGCTGTACAAGGTCATCCAGCTGAGAGACTGGACTGATCAGACTCAAAGCGTTCTGAGGAGATGTCACGCATCTGACGATATTTCTGTAACGTCCATGCTGCCTACTGACAGGCATTCATTATGTGGAGATTCTTTAATGTCTGTTGCTGGACAACCAGAGTTGAAACATTAAGCTTGCCAGGCCGCTTCAACTTCTAGGCTTTCTAAGACATCAACTCTGACAAGGCAGAAAGGTTCCTTTACTCTGAGCAAGAGTTAGATCTAGTGGCAAAGTGAGCAGCTGCAGGCGGAAATCTACACAAAGTAATTTTCAGCTCCCCCGAAAAACATAGACAAACGAATCACAAGACAAAATGCGACACGTTTCAACCCTTAGGTCTTCTTCAAGCAAGATACACAACACTCAGGACAACGAAAATGAATGAACTATCACATATCTTCATCTTTTTCATTCAACGCCCATCTTGCGCCAAACGGATGAAGATAACTGATTGCTCACTCATTTTTCGTTCTCCTGAATGTTGTGTCTCTTGCCTGAGGAAGACCTAAGAGGGCAAAATGCGTCATGTTTTGTCTTGCAATTCGTTTCTCTGAGTTTTTCGGTACAGCCTTAAAAATACTTTTTCAAATTTGAGGAAGAGATCAATGTCAGGATGAACATATCAGGAGAACATGCAGGGTGCAGCAACACTTCCCATCTGTATGACATCACAAGGGACATCACCCCTGAAGCTTTGTGGTGAGCAGTGCTATCACGAAGGACCAAAGGAATAGCTTCAAGTGTGTTTCATTCATGTGTCACCAGTCCCACAGGCACACAATGGTCTACTCCCCTCTGAAAGGTGGAATGGAATTAAACATGCATACTTAATTTTTCACCCATGCTTGCCAGCACACAACCTCTATTTCAGTCTCAGTCAGAGGACAAGGTGGGAACAGGAGTCCACATAAACGTTAACTTAAAAGAGGAAATCCAAGTCTGCCCATCTCCAATGGAAATTCAACTCTAGACCTTGGAACTAAAAATTTTAAAGAGAAATTGCAATATTCCGCCAGACAAAAGGGACAAACAAATCACAAGTCAAAACATGACGCGTTTCAACCTCTTTGGTCTTCTTCAAGCAAGATAAACAACATTCAGGAGAATGAAAAACGAAAAAAATGAGCAATCGCCTATCCTCTCAAATTGGGTGCAAGATGGATGCTGAAAGAGGGTGAAACGCGTTGTGCTTTGTCTTGTAACTGTGTTTGCTCCTTTTGTCTGTTGGAATAGTTGTAATTCCTCTTCAAAATTTGTTTCAGTTCCGGCCTGCACTCACCTCACTTTGAAAATGACTTGGAACAAGAGTCCAACATTTACCCAGGAGCAAAATCAGGCTCATACCGCATCCTTCATATAGCATTTGAAAAAACGTCTGTGCTGGAAATACCTTTATACAGTCAGTTTTCACGCTGGCATGATGCTCTTCAGCATTGAGCCCTGCCATTATGCCCAGAGTCATGTCACATGATGTCTGATGTCCTTTGGAGTCAGGCATCTTGGTGCCAGAAGTATGCAAAGCTTAATGGGACTGATCATGTTTTGTTTTGCTGATATTGGGATCAGTTTAGATCTATTGGATGACTCTGAAAAAATGATCTGTGACACTCAGTTGATGATGATGGCCAGCTCCTGTAAAGTTTATATGCGTTTTCATGTTTTTTGTTTTTTTTTATTCATTACTTCTTTTTTTAACACTTATGTTTTATTTATCACATGATTTGAGACTTTTCTTTCGCTTGTTCACAGATAGAGTCCTTATACCTATTTATCATTTTTCTTTACATTTATGATTTTTTTTTAAGTCTTTGTTTTTCTAAAGTTTTTCTCTTGGTTGTTTAGAGATGTAGTCTCTGTTTATCATCCTGTGAATTAACGACTAGTCATGTGTTCTCTCTCTCTTTCCATCATCTTCAAACTCCTTATTCTCCCCCCCCCCCCCCCCCCCCAAACAAACACACACACACTCTCTCTTTCTTTCATTCATTTTCCACCATTTCTTCTTGTTCCTTCATTCCCTCTTTCTCTCTTTTAATCATTTCCTGTCCCATCCTTCTCTCACACTAATTATTCTGCAACAACCAATGCCATGCAAACACATGAGAAGATATACACAGGAATGAACACAGGCACTCACTCATTCACTCACTCACTCACTCACACACACACACACACACACACACACACACACACACACACAAACACTGACACACACACACACATAAAACACACACACACACACACACACACACACACACACACACACACACACACAAACACACACACACACACACACACACTCACCTCTAAATCACCACAGTAACCCTCAAACATCACTAAAAGCACTCTCATCATAATTCACCAAAAATCTTGGTAATTTCCATCGTCTGTGAACAACAGACACACAGAAGACAAAAACAAGACAAACATGCAAAGATCAGAATGGGCGATGACTGCTTTTTCTTCTCTGTCAACAGAACAGCACAAGGGAACATTACTGTCACACAAGTGCTCAATCAATGGTTAGGTTCTGTACAGGCGTAGTGACAGCCACCAGAGTTATCCCCCTAGGGACGTATGCAAATACATCCTAGTGGAGTAATGGTCAAGAATGTCAAGGAGGAATGACCCGTGATTCATGACGGTAATCTGTTGTCGAAGGTCGAAATGTTCTGGGAAAATGTATGCGGGCAGAGTGACAGAAAATAAGCCCTACGCTTGTGGCCTTCCACCATTCAATGAATTCTTTGTCACACCCACTGTGTTTATCGCTGGGAGACACCCTAGGAGGTACGTGTGAAAGGTTTTGATTTACCGATGTTGGTGAGCTCTCACACACTAATTCCTGCACAGCTACCACTCACTATAAATCCACCTGTCAGGTGGCCAAATGCTTTTCCATTACTAGTATTTGGGAAGTGTTGGGTGTTAAGACAGAAAATTTCAAATCAGTACCTTCAGTTCATGCGATGACCATTTGCTGCGTCTCCAGAGACTTACTCATTAATCTATTTATCCATCAGCTTTAAATCATGCGCAGTATGATCACAAAACGAAGTGGTGTTGCGTATATGGACAAAACTGCACTCAGTGACACCTCCTTGATGAAACTGAAACTAAAACCCAGAGACAGCAACAGAGAGTCTTACGTTATGTCTCCGGAAACAGCCAAAAGAAGTTTAAAGAACTGTTTTTTTTTCTATTTGAATCTGGTACTGGGCGTGATTACACCAGCCAGTGACAAGGCAGCCCAGACACCTGTAAATCCATCACCACAAAGACTCAGACACAAGTTCACACTACACTAACACAACTGAAATTGAAATAAATTTTGGGAGACGGTGACTTTGGTGGCCCACATGTGGTAAGTCAATACAGATGCACAGACTCATCCCAATACAAGCCAGTGACTCCACTGATCAGTCATAAATATCAGTGATACATAAGGAGACAGTTAAACACGAAACAATATCCACTACTAGATTTTTATTCACAGATCTGGTGTGAACTGGACCTGCACGTTTTTCTTTTCATTTGTTTATTTTTTGCCTTAAAACAGTATCCCAGTTCATCTAATGCTTTAGAAAATGAACCTGGCTGTTTCGTACATTTTGCTTAGAACATGCGAAAAGTTCAAGCTGCAAATAGTACTCTCTGTAAATTCTTCATATTTTGTTTCTTTCTTTGTTGAAAAAAAAAAAAAATAGCCACTTCAAATTAGCAGTCCAATAATTCAGTGCTAAACTTGCATTGTGATTCAGTTTTTGTTGATCATTTTTTAAAATGGCCTTTTGTAGGGGTACCATCTTCCGAATTCTGTGCTTCAGACAGTAAACACATGATCTAAAAATTGGTTTTCAACAGCTGAAAAAAAAAAAGACCCATGTAACACACACACACAAAACAAGGTTCAGAGTAACGCTTACTTGACACACCATATGAAACAGACGTTCGAATTTTTAACGAACGTCTTCTTCAGACAGCACAAACAACAGACCTAGAACGCACACAAAGAATGGTCCCAAGTTGCAGTCATTCACCTGTTGATGGCCACTGGGGAGAATTTGTTTGTGCATGCTTTCAAAAAGATGTCATTATATATGCATATAATTTTATTACATATGCACAAAGCCTGATCACCACATTACTGTCTTCTCAGAAATGCTTTCTGTTTTTTTTGGATGTATCAAACTGTATATGTCTTTAACTGTTATACTGGAAACAAAGCACACTGTTATATTTTACACATCATACCACACACTAGGTTGACTTAAACATTTCACAGCTTTTTACTGTTATACTTGAAACAAAGTATACTCATGCACGTGTTACCCATACTCACCTGACACTCTTCATGACTTTTTTTTTTTTTACCTTTCTTTTAGCATTAAGGTATAATCATGCTGCTAACCTTGCCTCAAACTCACGACTTTTACTGTTCCACTTGAAACAATGTACACAGATACATGCCATAAAACTCACACTCCAAATTCCTCACAAACTTAAAACTGAAAACACAGCTTACTGGACGCATGCCCCCCACGTGACAAAACTCTCTTCAAATTCTTCACCAACTTAACTGAAAACGGAGCTTGCTGACTGGACACATGCCATCCCACTGACCTCTTTGCCGAAGGGCAAGGTGCTGCCGAGAGAAGAGCACAGGCCCACCACCTTGGCAATCAGAGTGCGACACGTCAGAAACTCCTTCAGCACCACCCCCCGCAGGATGGTCTTCATTTCTGGGATCCCGGAGCCTGCCACACAAACGCTGTTCCTTTAGTTGGGCTGATACAGCAGACAGCAAAAATATTATTACTGAGCCGCCAAACAAAGAAAGAGACGAATTATAAAACAGACACAAGGCGTTTCGACCTATTGGTCTTCTTCAAGCAGGACAAAACATTGAAAATAATGGAACTGAATCTGGGAGTAGAGTGTGACCTGCACCTGAAGAGAAGAAGAGGCTGGAAGGGAGAGAGATACACAATCAAAATAATGAAAATAATACAGTAATAATTACACAATGAAAATAGTACCAACAATGAATATGATAATGATAACGATAATAGTAATAATTATGACATTGATCGTAACAGAGGATGAAGAAGAAAAAGAGGAAGAAAAAGAAAAACAGTTACAGTAATAGTTAGGATGGGGACAAGGAAGGTGGGGGTGAAAGGGTGAGTGACAGGCATTTTAAAACTTGTTTTCCTAAAGTACCGAATACTGAATAGAAGAAATAAATTCCTGCTGAAGACTGAAACGAGACAAAATGACCAAAAGTCAGTCATGCTTGGCAGCTAGGCACTGACAGGCCCAATTGTCATGTCGACATGCTGTGACACACTGACACTGATGACAACTTACCAACAACCCGTCATGATACAATGTGCGACAGTGACAACAATTAACCAACAACCTGTCATGACACAATGTGTGACAGTGACAACAAAAACAACCCATCGTGACACAAAGTGTGACAGTGACAACCAACAATCCATCATGACACAATGTGTAACAGTGACAACAACCAAACAACCCATCATGACACAATGTGGTGCAGTGACAACCAACAACCTACCATGACACAAAGTGTGACAGTGACAACAACTAACCAACAACCTTTCATGACACAATGTGTGATAGTGACAACAACTAACCAACAATGCATCATGACACAATGTGTGACAGTGACAACAGCTAACCAACAACCCATCATAACACACTGTGTGATAGTGACGATCGACAACTAACCACCAACCCATCATGACACAATGTGTGACAGTGACAACAATTAACCAACAACCCATCATGACACAATGTGTGACAGTGACAACAACTAACCAACAAACCCATCATAACACAATGTGTGATAGTGACGATCGACAACTAACCAAAACACGATATGTGACAGCAACAAGAACTAACCCAACAACCCATCATGACACAATGTGTGACAGTGAGAACCAACAACCTACCATGACACGATCTGTGACAGCGACAACAACTAACCAACAACCCATCATGACACAATGTGTGACAGTGACTACAACTAACCAACAACCCATCATGACACAATGTGTGACAGTGACAACCAACAACCCATCATGACACAACGTGTGACAGCGACAACTAACCAACAACCCATCATGACACAATGTGTGACAGTGAGAACCAACAACCTACCATGACACGATATGTGACAGCGACAACAACTAACCAACAACCCATCATGACACAATGTGTGACAGTGACAACAACTAACCAACAACCCATCATGACACAATGTGTGACAGTGACAACCAACAACCCATCGTGACACAATGTGTGTGACAGTGACAACAACTTACCAACGGCCTGCGGTGAGACAATGCTGGAGAACCCCACAGCAAACAGGATGAAGAAGACAGAGTAGGAGACCCAGACAAAATACTGCGACACCACTGAAGACTGGAGCTCCTCGTACAGCCAGTACTTGGCTGGAACAACACCAGTTGTCAAATGCACTGCCACGCACAGTACAGCTGCCTCAGCTGTATACATCCATTATCCGTAAAGCAACAACATGAACAACACGTCAGAATATTTGTCTGGGGTCCCTAAAGGGAGACCATACAAACTGACTGACTGAGAACACACAAAGGAAATGCATCATTCAGTGCACTTACCTCCAAGCATTCACAGGATTTCAACTTCATTTGATGACCTTTTTTTTACTACACCCTTTACAAAAACAACAAAAAACAATCAATTGAAAAGCTGACTTTTTCTTCTTCTTCTTCTTCTTTTTTTTTTTTTTTCAATTTACAGCACCAGTAGTTGTAGCAGTTGAAGACAGCTACTCCTCTTGTTATGACAACATCATTTTCTTCAGTAGTCTGCACTTTCATTTTTCTTCTTCATTGTTTCTGATGTTTGCAGCAAAGTATGCTTCTTTCATGCATCTTTCAGCTTCAATGCACTTACTGGATGCTATCTTGCGAGCAAAATAAAGCCTTTTTTCTTATGTTTTTTCATATGATCAAGGGACAGAATCCACTGATGAATGTCAGACAATGTAGAACACAACGTTTTCACAAGCTCATGAGGAAATGACCCTTGTCTCAGTGAAATTGTTCCTTCTTGGGTATATTTTTGGATCATGAAACTAGTAACATAATCTAAAACATTCTAACAATCCATGTCCTTGCTTTTGATTGCTCTAACTTAATTAGTCCAAGATGCACAACTACAGGAGTTATGAATAACCCGGCAAGCCCTGGCCCGCCGAAGAAAAAAAAAAGTGCTTGATATGTGCCCTGGGACCCTGTTACGATTTGTGAAAAAGGAACTATTACAAAGCATGTAAATGCTCTCCTGTGAAAAAAAAAAAAAAGATATCAAACACGCTCATTTAGTACGGCTGTATGTTTCCTCCCAACTTCCTCATTGCCCTTGATCACTACACTTTTCCCTCTACCCCCTCACTTCCCGAGAGAACTATATTTTCCCTTCCCTACCCTCTCAATAATCTAGAGAACTGTATTTTCCTCCTTCCTATCCTAGAGAATTGTATTTTTTTCCTTCCTACCCTATAGAACTGCATTTTCCCCTCCCTTCCCCAAGAGGACTGTATTTTCTTTCCGCTTCCTACCCCCTCCCTACCGTATAGAACTGTATTTTTCCCCTCCTTTCCCCAAGAGGACTGTATTTTCTTTCCTCTCCCTACCTCCTCTCTACTCTTAGAGAACTGTATTTTCCCCTCCCTAATCTAGAAAATTGTGTTTTCCCCTGCCTACCAAGAGGACTGTGTTTTTTCCCCCCCCTCCCTTATCACACTCTCTATCCTAGAGAACTGAATTTTTCCCTCCCTACTCTAGAGAATGTGTTTTTCCCCTCCCTTCTCTACAGAACTGCATTTTCCCCATTTTCCCCTACCCTACCCTGTAGAACTGCATTTTCCCCTCCCTGCCCCTGAGGCCTGTATTTTCTTTCCCTTTCTACCACCTCACTATCCTAGAGAACTGTATCTCCCCCTCTCTGCTCTAGAGAATTGTGTTTCCCCTTCTCTACCCTATAGAACCCAGGACTGTGCTGTCTCTCCCCTCCCTACTCCCTCACTATCCTGGAGAACTGTATTTCCCTTCTCTACCAAGAGAAACAATTTTTAACCCCTATTTCCCCTCACTCTCCCCTCACTACCACAGAGTACTATGTTTTCCCTCCCCTCCCTTCCCTTCCCTCTAATCTTTTTCTCATCCTCCTATCACTTTTCGGTTGTCCCCTTCTCCCTCCCACTCTCTTTCTCTACTGACTTCCCCTCTCTCTCTCAAGAATCCCTCCCTCAAACTTACTGCCCCCTTCCCCCCACCCTCTCTCTTTCCTCAATACTCTAGCTCTCCCCCCTCCCCTTACTCTCTCTCTCTCTCTCTCTTTTTTTTTCACCCATTTCCTTGGCCCTCATGCTTTCTCCTATCCTTCCCTCTATCCTCCTCTATTGATCCTCCTCTCAGCAGCAGTCTTAGTGTTACTGCAGCTGTTTGTTTCACCAGAGTCAAGAAACAGAACTGATCCTAACATCCTCGCCCAAACTCTGATCCTCTTCCGCCTTCCGATGATCAGTTCCCAAGCAAACTACACCTTTCGGTGTCCCAGGGGTATATGGTTTTACAGCACACACAAGTAGAGGTGAAACATACACACTTCGCTGAAGAAAATCGCTTACAGGAAGATACATGCAAAATGTCCTGGAATGCATACAGTGTTTGAAATAGCATATTGAAAATACTCATGCTTTATTGGTAAATAGCAACTATTTCATACCAATTTTTTTTCTGTAAAACTGTTATTGCCCTCTCGTGGCCTTTGCTGTTGGGTTTTGTTATTGTAATGAGTATGCATGGAAAGTTCAGTAATCGATATCGATATATAGCCTTGCAAAGTTTGATATTAGTACATCCTGTATGTGCAGAGAAAATGACAACAATAACATACAGTTGAAATGCACATGCATGTGTGTGCATGTACACACACAAACACATACACACACACATACATAAACTCACACAGAGACTGACAACCAAAAGAGTATACGTACACAGACTCACTTTGTTTCTTTGAACACATGAGCCAAAACCTAGATAAATGCTACCACTCACAACACACAGAAGAAGAAAAAAAAAAGAAACCCAGACATACATAAATACTTGAAACAAACAAGTTTGTGGACATCAGAAATAAAAACCAGGACATACACAACTTATTTTGATAGGTAAGATGTGACACACTGATTCTATACATGTCACAAAAAAAAAAAAAACAAAAGAGGGGAGGGGAAAGACACAATGGAAGGGCACACGACTCACCTTCCTGTAAGATGTGACACACTGATTTTATACGTGTCATAAGAAAAAAAAAAAGAGGGGGGAGGGGGGAGACAGAACGGAAGGGTGCACGACTCACCTTCCTGGCACATGACGATGATGTAGTCCATGCCAAAGCTGAGGAGGGCCATGACCACGCCCAGGATGGTCAGGAAGATCCAGTCCTCACCCACCTTGCGGAACACCTTGCTGCTGTAGAATTTCAGCTGGTCTGCACACAACCCACATAACCCCATCAAAAAACAAACAAAAAAAAAAAAAACCTCAACACAGTAGTTTCATGGTTTAAAGCATAAATCAGTTCTGATGGGCCATCATTCTTGATTCTCATACAACTGGTGACACTTGAAATGGAGCAAAGAGAAAAGAGAATAATGACGAAAGGAAATATCTGAGCCCAAATTCAAATACACATACAAAATATAAGAGCACAAGAACAGGTAAATACAACAGGTAACACTTCATTTACTTTTTTTCCAAAGAAGATAACAACAAAACAAACCACATGAGCTATAACTTGACAAAAAAAGAAACAAACAAACAAAGGGCACACACACACACACACAATAAATAAAATACAAAAAAATGAAAACACAAAAGAGTTCACACCTTCCACCTACCCCTCCTCCTCCCACTCTTTTTTTCCCTTTTAAATATGATTAACTGATTCCTGATTCTGCCATGATGCAAAACTGAGCGTGAGATTTGACCTTAATCAAGTTCTTTCACCATGTGACCGCAGATTACACGTTACAGTAGCCACAGAACTCAGAACCAGATTCTCTGAAGAACAAATTCCACCTGATGTGGGTCAAAAAAAAAGGGACTGAAAATACCCCCCACCCCCACAAGAAATCCCTACTTGATTCTGAAGTAACATGCTTCTATCAGTTTCACTACACCTGGACATTCTCAGGTCTTCAGACAGACCAAAACTTCCTCTATCACAATAGTATGTGGTGGAGTCAAACCTTAAAAGTGACACAGCTTAAGTCTCAATGAGCCTACTTAAATCTTGTGGTCTTGCCGACACATTCAATGGGCAGGCATGAAAGGCACTGCCTAAAAGATGTCACGTGAGGAGCGTCCTATGCAGAATGATGCGAGAAAACGTGTAATTTTCTGGAACCATCTGTTGTAAACAGTCTGACCAGTGGAGAGTTGTTCTGTCTCCACTGACCAATTTAACCACACCTTACCATCATACCTACAATTCTAGCAAAATAGTTTTTTTTGTTTGTTTGTTTTTTCATACCTTTCTTCCTCTTCAAAAATTGTCTCCTCTGACCACTTGATGTGTTTTGTGTGTTACTGTGAGTAAGTGTGCATACCATGTGCATATAGGTGCATGTGTGCGGTTGTGAGTGTGTGTGTGTGTGTGTGTGTGTGTGTGTGTGTGTGTGTGTATGTGTTGCATACAAGGGTGCACACTTGCTTATGCGCCTGTATGTGTATTTGTATACATGTGCTCATGCAAGTGCCTGTGTTTGTGTTCATGTAGGCACGTATGTTTCTTTCCAGCATGTGCCTGTGATACTTCTTTGTTTTTTTTTCTTTTTTTTCGAATTCTGTGAATCAGCTTACCCTCTGCAAATGACATGCTTTTTGACTTTTCTTTAACAAAATCAGAAACTTCAACTTTCTCTCACTGCGTATTCATAAGATCACATTCTGATCACACACACACACACACACACACACACACACACACACACACACACACACACACACACACCTCAAGATACACAAGTGCATGCGCAGGCATGCACTGATGCTAGCACACGCAGTCACACACACAGAATACAAGGCAAGAACAGTTACAATAAACACAGTTGCAATTTACCCCAGTACAACAAAAGCTTGTTGCGGCGTTTGGGGATTTTGGGAGGTTTCACATTGTCCTTCTTCAGCCGCTTGGCCTGATACTTGGCGAAGGAACCCAGGTCTCGTCTGTACTGCCCATAAAGCTGCAACACGACCAGTCAAAGATCAATGCACCCACAGGGCAGGGTCCCCACATTGGCTTCTGAATAAGGTGCGCACAAAAATGAAAGAAAAATGGTCCGGGTCTGTGGAGGGAAAGGTGGGAGAAAAAAGAAGGGTCTTGCATATGTTTCAAAACCTAACAAAACAAAACAAAAAGAAATTAATAACTGACTCTGCTCAGTGTCACTAGTCTGTTGTATTTAAGCCTTGTTATCCTTTTCCCTGGCAGTCAGTGCAATTCCTTTTCAGATAAAACCAAGTTTGCTACTGTTAGCATGATGCAGCCACATATATATTACAGCTTGCATATAAAGAAAAAGAGGCATCATAAGAAAGATTACTGCAGTCTGTATTGTAAATCTGATCATGTCTCTGATCCCTACAAATCACACACACAGCATGTAGACACACACCCAGACACACACACACACACACATATATACACACACACACACACACACACACACACACACACACACACACAGACACACACACACATGCATACATACACACACATGTACACACACACATACATACACACACACACATGTACACACACGCACACACACACATTCTCTCTCTCTCTCTCTCTAGTAAACGTACACATATAAACCAGCATAAACACTCTAGATCACACACGCACGCACACACACACACACACACACACACACACACACACACACACAATGTTCTCTCTCTCTCCCCCTCTCTGTCTCTCTCCCTCTCTAACTAGTATTATATACACACATAGTACACACACATACACACACACACCAGCTGACAAAATCCTGCATCACTAACATCTTTTTCACATCAAAATATGAATTTAAATAGTCTGATAGGCTCCTGAGTCTCAAGACCCCCACCCCCCCTCCCCCCCCCCCCCTCCCCAACAACAACATGGACTCATCATAATAATAATTTCACCTAAAACATTACGGTCACTTTCTGCTTTTCAGGACATTAGTGATGTATTTTTAAGGGTCATTTTCAATAATCACATCCAAGCAGTTCTTCAGTAAAGCAGCCAGAGCCTACAGCACCTCTTGCACAAAGGCTGTAAGTCAGGCCAGCGCAGGAAAAGCACAAAAGGAATGTGAAGGGCTGGGGTAAAGCTACAGTGACTATCCCAAAATGCAACACTTCTTTTCTTTGTGTCTTTTCTCTTCTTTTTTTTCTGTTGTTGAAAGAAACACTGACATTCCATTAACGGAGTCTGTAAATCATCTCCTTAGTTGTCTCCCCACAACGGTGTCATCCCCAACCAACACTCACACAATCATCTTGGACCGAACAATTGTCAGACAGGAACTGCAAAACGGTGTTTCATGCTGGAAAAAAAGTACGCATCACGGTGTTTCCTGTCCAATGCACCATTATCAGTAATTGGTTTCAAAACTATTTCTCACATGTCTATGTAGGTCACTATGATCCCTACTGTGCAGCAATAACCCATCCCAGTTATATTATCCCGACCTTTCTTCTCTATCCAAATCATCATGACCAACCCAGAATCAACCTGAAATCTACTAATTAATCTGGCTACCATGTCCTAACATGGATCTCTTTGCTGTTAACTGTGATCTGGGTCACTGCGAATCAATGAGAGCACTTGACTTTGAACCGGGAGGTGTAGTCCCATATTACTGGAGACCTCATTACATACACAAAGGGCCACAGAAATGTCTCTAGTCTTCGTGGGCATCTTTATGATACTAAACATAGCACTCCAGACACCCTTAAACAACGAGGATGTCTTTCCTGTTTCTTATCAATTTCACAGATGACTGTTTGAAGCTGAATGCAGAACTTTTCAGTCAGGTCATAATCATACCTTCTGTACCAAGTTTTTATGAAACGTTTCCCTCCCCTTGCTCCTCTCATGCATAACAAATTCTCTGAACACACACACACACACACACACACACACACACACACACACACACACGCACGCACAGAGGAGAGAGACAGCACTCTATAAATCTTTTCCTTGATACTTCAACACTTCAAACAATAACAAACGGTTTACAGTCATGCTAATAGTAATACGGTACTAAAAGGAAGCATAATCTCAAGTAATTTACATTCTGATATATCAAACGTGCAAAAACTACACTTCAGTAACATAGAAAACTTATTATTTCTGTTGTTGCTGTTGTTGTTTTGTAAAGTCGTTCCTTTCTTTACAAGGGGAAATTACTCTGTTACCGCATCTCAAAAACAAAGAATAAACAAACAAAACCAGAGGAGATTTCAGGGGTGAGAAGGTGGTGGTGGGGAAATACTCTCTCAAATGCTCCAGATACGGTTGCATTTTCATCCCCAAAAGTGTTGATAAACAAAAGGCAAATCTAAGCAAAGGATTGAGCAGCCTACAAGGCTGATCTGAATATGGAAATGGCAATCTTTCATTGCATCAACAAACATTTTCAAGTGGCTTACTGTGCGCAAGCAAATGGGATACATTTCACATAGGTACCTTGGTGTGCATTTTGAATACTTTATGCATGGAATAGAAAGCTTATGCAAAATGTACTCTGGGAAAATTTTGCATGCAAGTACAAGAAAGGTTGTGTTATACCTGCACAGTTCCAGACCATCACTTAGGGCACTTGCCCCTACTCTGGAACAACCCTACCCATGCAGACAAGGGAGGTTTGCTGTGCTCCTTCTGAATGATACCACAGAGTAAGCTTCGGTCGCTGAAGCTGGACAAGCACTCCAAACTGGAATGGTGTGGGGAAAATGGAACAGCCCTTCTCCCCACTACCCTCTCTTCTCTACCTCTCCACACGACCATCTACACCCCCCCCCACCCCACTCCTCCCTATCAAGGGGATGAGAAGAAACAAACGATGGAGGTTAAACACCAAATATTTACATCACATCCTCCCTGAAGTTGGAGTACGGCTGCCTTAATGGCGGGATAAAAAACGGTCATACACACAAAACTCTATTCCCTTTGTTAGGTAGATGGGATTAATCCTTGCCTGTCTATACAGGGAGTGTCCGCAGGATTATCAGCCTGCGCACGCAGAAGAAGAAGAAAACATCACATCCATCCTTCCCAACTCCTTCCTACCTCCCGCACACCCGGTAAAGCATCTTTCATTTTCAAGGTAATTTTCATCCTGTCTGAAACAAAAGCTCTCAGTTCGTGACACACCATTACCAGTCTGGACTGAAACCAAACAGGTTTCCATAACACAGCCTTAGCTGCATCTTTGCAGCTTAAGCTGACAACAAAAGTTGCTTGGATTTAACCATGAAAGAGTGTTATAATTTTCATTTCATACTCTAATCAACAGATTCTGGATTAAAGCAGTGTGGAAAAAAACCCAGTGTTTACCTTACTGTACAAATATGAGAAATCGTTAACACCTTTTTTACAGACGTCTGAGCAATAAAACCAACACAAAACTGTCTGCATGTGAACTTGAATAACTAAAGCATTTAACTAAAATTATCTGCAATGTAAAGTTTTTCTTAAAGAGAGAGAGAGAGAGAGAGGAGAGAGAGAGAGAGAGAGAGAGAGAGAGAGAGAGAGAGAGAGAGAGAGCGCACAGCCATTTAAAAAAATTTTTAAGCAGCTGATCAAAGGTTTTCAGATGAATAAGATTTGATTTCCTTTCTGATCTACATGCAAATGCAAAATACAGATTAGTAGACAGTTAATTTTTTCTTTAATATCTACCTCTGTGCATAAGTTGGGATCACAAGTCAGTTACAGCTTTGGGGTTCTGCCTCACTGAGATATTGCCGTCTTATACCCAAGGCAAAACATGTACAAAATTCATGACTGAAAACAGCAACAAGTTCTTTGAATACCTATTGTAATATATGACGTCCAAATAAAATGGACTTTATCATGTATTTCATATACAAAAGATCTATCATTATCTTTGAGAGTCAGTGACTTGTAGTCAAGATGTCACACAAACACACGCACACGCACACACACACACACACACACACATATATACAAACAGACACACAGTCTTGGCCTCTTTTTCTGTCCATCTGTCTGTCTGTCTGTCTCTCTCTCTCTCTCACACACACACACACACACACACACACACACACACACATGCCCTGTCCAACTTACTTAAGAAGTAGCAGTTGCTGTTTAAGCAATGGTAAGCATATCTTTGAACACACAAGGTGTCAGATACATTTTTCAAACAGTAGAACAGGGAACAGTTTCTGATGCACATGACAGGCCGACACAAATGCCATCCAACACCATTCCAATTTTCATGCTCATCATGTGTTCACCCGATTGCTCTATTCCCTTCTTTTGCACACAGTCAAATAGGACTGAAATGATTCAACTGCACCTCAGTCAAGACTTCACTTGAACATGTTTTTATTGAGTAATCTTTCTACTTCAACCTCCTCTCTCTCCTCCTCCTCTGTGTAGGCTGATACTCCTGACGACATTCCCTGTATAGACAGGCAAGGATTAATCCCATCTAACCAACAAAGGGAATGGACAGTAACAAGTGGGGTAGTTTTTGCTCCCATAAGGAAACCTAACACAGAGTAACTTTTATTCAAGACTGGCACAGCCTTTTAAACTTGAATAAAGTCAGACAAATACAAAGACGAACAATCTAATAGTGTGTGTGTGTGTGTGTGTGTGTGTGTGGGGTGTGTTTGGGGGGGGGGGGGGGCAGGGGGGGGGGAACAAGTGCAGGCCAACAACTAAAAACTGTCTTCATAGTAATGACTTGGCAAAACTTTGGACTTGAGGGGGGGGGACGTTGAAGATGGAGAAATTGAGAACATTAAATTAAGAAAATATATTACAGATATGAAAACTCTTCACTAGCTGCATAAGGGAACCATCGCAATCCCTTTTGAAGGCAGATCTATTTGTATTGCCTGCTCCGAGGCCTTTCGTCCGCTGGGTCGGAACTCATCAGGGAGACACAGCTGGTTGTATCTCTGCGCTCATGGCGTCAAATAGAGACACCCCACAGTCCATAATACCGTGGTGTTCTCACCACCAAGGGTGCAAAAAAGAATCCAAGCAGCACCCCAAAGCAGCCAGTGAAGGGTAGTAAATGAAACCAAACGAAAGTGTGGGGAGGAAAAAAAAGTTGCTGAAAAACTAAAGATATTATGCAAATAGTATAAAATGGAGGGGGGCAATCTTTGAACTTAAGCTTGAGGATCCACCCAAGGATGCAAGGGAGATCAAAAGACAAACACAAAGACGGACAGAAACAAATACAAATAACCTCGATTTAATCAAAACGATATCGGAAATGAAATGAGGCAGGGAACAGTAAACAATAAACAGTAAACAAGTGGGGTTGTTGGGCAACTATTAGATTGTTTGTCTTTGTATTTGTCTGACTATATTCAAGTTTAAAAGGCTGTGCCGGTCTTGAATAAAAGTTACTCTGTGTTAGGTTTCCTTATGGGAGCAAAAACTACCCCACTTGTTTACTGTTTATTGTTTACTGTTCCCTTCCTCATTTCATTTCCAATTTCAAAGGGAATGGAGTTTTGTGTGTATGACTGGTTTTTTATTCCACCCATTAAGGCAGCCATACTCCAACTTCTGTGAAGGTGCATGCTATGTGTAATGTGTCATCCATACCAACGGCCAAACTAGCCTTCTCTTCCAAAAGTTTGTGATATGGATTTTATGTGTGTGCAAGATGTTATGCGTGCATTCACACAGGGAACCTCGATTTATAGTGTCATTTGAAGGACTGTTTGGGAAATGGAGTCAGAACCAATGTAAACTCTGAGGGAAAAATCCCCCTGTACCAAAATGGCCTGGGGGAGATTCGAACCTGCAACCCCAGGATCACCAAGATTACTACGAGTCTGATGCTCTACCACAGAGCTATTCCAGCTACAACCCCCCCCCCCCCCCCCAAACCGCCCCCCCCCCCCTTTCTACTTCCAACATGTTCAATATTCTGTTGTAATTATTACTGATCATAAAAAGGTTTAATCAAACAATTGAAAACATGTATTCTGATGAAAAAACTGTTATGCAATACCTGTGTTAAGTGTGGCCAAGTTTCTGTAGGGAATTTGAAAAAGTAACTTTCACAGCAAATCATTTTGTGTTAAAACTCACAAATGAAGGACTGAACTGATAACATGTTGTATCCCAAGTCACATTAAGTCTTCACACAATTCAGTAGCTCATCAAACCATCACGCCTCACATAACTCCATCAAGGAAAGGCAAAATTCACGGTTAATTTCAAGTACTGCAAAATGGTGAATTGGTGTATCCCTCACTTCAAACTCTTCCTATAGTACTGTCCTAGCATGCATTCTGTAGAATAACTTTGTTGAGCATGTCCCTGTGCCTTGTAGCCATGCACAACACTGCAGGTTTTCCAGTGTTCATGGTATCTCCACTTCCTGCCTTCACGGACATGTCAATTAGACCACAAGCATTCCGCAGCAAAGGGAAACAATCCATGATTATTCACCCACCCAAAGACTGCAATAGAATGATCCATTCATAATGAGTTATCTTTCACAGCTCTTCCCAACACAGGAAATGATCTGTTCATAACATGCATGTGAACTAGCAGCTGAACTTCACTCTCAGTGCGTAGACCTCTTTCTATCCCTAGGCCTCCGCCAGCTTCACCTGATCATACTTTAGGCTACTGATTCCTGTAGTGCTACAATTTTATGGCTTAGGCTGCATTTCCTTTATAACAAAAGGGGAGGAACAAAAACACATAGATGTGCTAAGGCATGCGTGTGCATGTTATGGAAATGAGGCAGGAACAGAAAGAATGACAACAGAGAGAAAGTGAGAGAGTTCAAACAATTATCATTGATCAGATGCCACATACGCAGAAGCGCACACATGCGCGCGCACGCGCACACACACACACACACGCACACACTCTCTCTCTCTCACACACACACACGCACACACTGTATATACACACACACATGATACAAAACGAGACAGTGAGAGTGAAGGAAGGCACAGAGATCACAGAACATACAACTTTGAATGGGAAACATGTGCGCAATGAGGTGGTGAGAATAAACAGTCTTTTTCTCCAATTTTTATCCATTTTGTATTCAAATCTGACTGGTACTGATAGTTTTATTATCGTTATCATAGTTACAAACCCAATCAACCACACACGGTCTTTTCAGGGTTGTAAGAGAAAGAAATCCTGCTCTAGAGAAACACAAAAAAAATCAACGACTGCATATCAAATTTGAAGCATCATAATTAAACTATCTTTAATTAGTTTAAGGTTGATAACACTAAGCTGTGCCGAAATGTCAGGCATCCCATGCATACAAAAAAGAAGAAAATGAAATAATGAAAAATACTTGAATGTAATCATTAAAACAAAAAAAAAAAAAAAAAAAAAAAGGAACATAGATAAAACTAAAAAGGCATGGGGCAAATAGAAAGTCCAGGAAGGATATCTGGTGTCCACTGCAGACAGTGAACACAGCGTCATTACCTAATCATCTGAAATTAGTAGCAAAGAAGTTAGCATGCTGTAAATTCTAGTACACGAGAAAACATGTTTACTTGTATCTAGAACAAAACAGACAGGGAAATGGGCCTTCAAGGCAGCAAGATAGTGGACTACAGAAAAGGAAAATTCTTAAGGCAGTAAGATAGTGGACAGAACAAAAGGATTTTTTTTTCCCAAAGGAGAGTTGACAAAGTCACAGAAAAGAGGAAACGTTTAACACTATCAGAATTTTCAGATGGCAGGGATACCATTTATACTGACAAAGCATCCCCATAGGATCTCAATCTAAAAATAATGGTACATTTAGTCATGTAGGCATTGCAAGCTTGTCTGTGATTATTAAGTTCTGTTTTGCTAATAATTGTTTTCTCTTACTTGATACTGACAATGGTGAATACCAAAATAAAACACCAACAAAAATGTATATATTCAATCTATTTTTTACTGTGAAATGTATGCAACGTTAGCAATCATAATGCATTTTTGGTTAAGATTCTGTACAACAGACCTTTTTTCCTCTCTATATCTTCTGATTATACTATGACCATGTGACAAGCTCTAGCCTTATACAAATGTGTCATTGTCTTCTTGTTTTTAACAATAATCTGATTTTGCATGTGACATATGCAGGAATGAAAAAACCCTTCCACTTTTTTACTGCACCATATACAAGGGCTGGTGGGTTTTCTTAAATTGTTTTTTTTCCTCTCCACATGAGCAAGTTTATGACTTGAAGTTGTTTGCCAAGAGAAATATACCAATGCCATTGCATTTCCTTGCACTGTACATGGCTGTACTTTGTAAAACATTTCATAATGCATGACCAGTGACCAATCTTTAAACATTTCTTATACCATTTATAACTTTCATTTTCAGTTTCCAAATTAAAAATTAAAAAAAGTTATCAATTATCAGTCCCAGTTTTACAATTGTCTTAAATGATAAGTTTTATGTTGAACTCCTACAGTTCTGCAGTTCCTACAATTCTAAGATGTGCTGTTTTTTGCACTTCTAATGAACTGTAATGTTACATCGTTATCCATAAATTAATGTGTCATTAGCAATACATAAATTAGATTTATTTTAACCATGTTTCGAATGTGCACATGACACAGTCTTTGAATGTGTGTGTGTGTGTGTGTGTGTGTGTGTGTGTGTGTGTGTGTGTGTGTGTGTGTGAGCGCGCGTGCGTGCGCTAGACGCTTGTTACTTTATGTATCTAAAGTCTGAATTGTGCATTTATATAAGGAAACAGATGTTACTATACTGTTTGTACTGCTGAATGATATGTTTGTGTACAAGGTATAGTTTGGACATGACATAGTTGCATTTTGATGATGTATGAAT
>JADBJO010003826.1:40000-45000 GCA_016801955.1 Conus betulinus
GAGTTTTCACTTTCGGATCGGTGCAAGAGATTAGAGAATCTGAACAACTCTTTATTTGAAGCATTCTTTGGCTGAGTTGATCGACCATTTCGTGACCTCGAATGCCAAGGAGACCAGGTACACAACCAGAAGCTAGGTTTTAATCATCAGGTATGTAACAGATAGACGGCAGAGTCGGAGAGAAGGATCCAAGCCTTTGAAATGAAGGCATACAGAAGACTGCTCCACATCTCCTGGACAGAGCACAGAACCAACGACTCTGTCCGAGAGCAGGTGGCCACACTGGCAGGACCACAGGAACCCCTCTTGGCTACAGTTAGGAGGAGAAAGCTGACGTGATTTGGCCGCGTGACATTGACACGACTCAAAGCCCATCCTGCAAGGCACGCTTGAAGGAGGAAGGCGCAGAGGCAGGCAGAGAAAGAGCTGGTCGGAGAACGTGGTAGAATGGACAAACCTCAGGCTACCAGAACTCATGCCAGAAGCAGAGGACAGGCCGCGATGGAGGAGAAGATTGACGGAGTCGTCCCTTCCCCCCCCCCCCCCCCCCCCCCCCCCCCCCCCCCCCCCACACCCTCCCCACTACGACCACATAGGTCACAGGAATAAGAAGATGAGGCAGATATGCAGTTCAAAACAAGATCAGTGGTTGAGGGAGCTTAAGTTACGGCCACCATTGACTCCGAAGTGATCAGGGAGTCAGAGAGAATGAGGAGGTATTTGGAAGTGCCAGGACCAACGCTTTAAGCTCAGCAGTGTAAATGCAGCAGTCTGAGGGAATGTATATCGAACATCTCTAAAAAGGGGGCTGCTGAACAAAACGAACGAGAGAGAGAGAGAGAGAGAGAGAGAGACAGAGACAGATGGGCAGAGAGAAAGAGAGAGAGAGAGAAAGAGAGAGAGAGAGACGCATTAAACTTGAGAGGAGGCGAGACATGCATGTCATATGAATTGAGAAAAAAAAGTGGATAAAACACCAGTCGAAGCACATGCCATTAAAAAGTTCACACATACGAATGACTTCGTATACTAGGCCTACCAACAAACCAGCCCCTAACTCATACATGGAATACAAACATACCTGTTCAGGTTATGCTTGTATTCCACACACATATATATATATATATATATATATATATACTTTGAGTAAGTAAAAAACATAGAAGCAAACAGTTTCATTTTAAATTATATAATCTTCAATAAAATTTTTCTCCAATAAAATTTTCGCTTTAAAGCTTCTTCAGTAATGGCCATTACTGGGCAGGTTATGCTTTTATTCCATGTTATGTTGTGTTCCATGGCCATTACTGAAGAAGCTTTTAAGCGAAATTTTTATTGGAGTTTATACAATTTAAAATGAAGTTTACTTCTTCTGTTTTTTTTTACTCAAAGTTTTTACCTCAGAAGTATATTTGGGAGGAATGGTAACCAGCAAATCATTTGGACTGATCATTGATGATATATATATATATATATATATATATAAATTATAAACAAAGCTTGCTGTTATGTTTGTAGAAATAGGGGGGTGATAAGCCTTCATATCTGCAGTGGTAGATGATTCTGCCTAACTGACAGTATGCGCTTGAGTGGGTGAATGGGGAATGATAAATGCTTCTCAAAATGAACCTTCAGCAAGCTTATAGTCTCCAAAGCGGGAGACCATCTCCAAAGGGGAGAAAGCTCACTAATATGTAACTCCTGGTCAGATACCGTATTTCGAAACCTGATTGTTTCTCCTCAGTGACCGCGGAAAGTGGTAATTTGACTCTCTGCCTTTTGAGTTTTTAAGAAGAATGCTATACCAGAAAAAGGCTGGTGTGCAATACCGTAGTATGTTTGTTGAGTTTTTCAAAAAACCAACCAAAGGTGCCACCTAAGAAGCAAAAGAAAATCATGAAAGAGCAAAACAAGCTACATTTTCTTGTGAAAAGTAGAAATTATAAAAAGATAACCTCTGAAGACACAAGTGCTGAGGGCCAGTTCTTGGAATGAATCCACAAGGGACTAAATGACAATAAAACAATAAATTCCAAGGATAAGTACCGAGCACCATTCCCAGCAACTTACAGAGCAGCTAGGTGTTGCAATGACTGCAAAAAATATTGAATTATAAACAAAGCTTGCTGTTATGTTTCAGATTGTAGAAATAGGGGGGTGATAAGCCTTCATATCTGCAGTGGTAGATGATTCTGCCTAACTGACAGTATGCGCTTGAGTGGGTGATTGGGGAATGATAAATGCTTCTCAAAATGAACCTTCAGCAAGCTTATAGTCTCCACAGTGGGAGAGACCATCTCCAAAGTGGGAGAAAGCTCACTAACATGTAACTCCTGGTCAGATACCGATATTTCGAAACCTGATTGTTTCTCCTCAGGAGAAAGCTGATTGTTTCTCATATATATATATATATATATATTATATATATATATATAGAGAGAGAGAGAGAGAGAGAGAGAGAGAGAGAGAGAGAGAACAAAAACAGACGGGGGGAAAATCCCGGGGACAGATAAAATAAAAACGCAAAAATCTGACCAATCGCGAAACCATCTTGGCGTATAATCTCGGCAAAGCGAACCTATCTTGGCGTATAATTTCACCAATAGCGAACCTATCTTGGCGTATAATTTCACCAATAGCGAACCTATCTTGGCGTATAATCTCACCAATAGCGAATCTATCTTGGCGTATAATCTCACCAATAGCGAACCTATCTTGGCGTATAACTTCACCAATAGCGAACCTATCTTGGCGTATAATTTCACAAATAGCGAACCTATCTTGGCGTATAATCTCACAATAGCGAACCTATCTTGGCGTATAATCTCACCACCAACAGCGAACCTATCTTGGCGTATAATTTCACCAATAGCGAGACTATCTTGGCATATAATCTCACCAACAGCGAAGCTATCTTGGCGTATATTTCACCAATAGCGAGCCTATCTTGGCGTATAATCTCACCAATAGCGAACCTATCCTGGCGTATAATCTCACCAATAGCGAACCTGTCTTGGCGTATAATCTCACCAATAGGGAACCTATCTTGGCGTATAATCTCACTCAACAGCGAGCCTATCTTGGCGTATAATTTTCACCAATAACGAGCCTATCCTGGCGTATAATGTCACCAATAGGAGCTTATCCTGGCGTATAATCTCACCAATAGCGAGCGTATAATCTCACCCACAGCGAACCTATGTTAGCGTATAATTTCACCAATAGCGTCTATCTTAATCTCACCAATAGCGAACCTATCCTGGCGTATAATCTCACCAATAGCGAACCTATCTTGGCGTATAATCTCACCAATAGCGAACCTATCTTGGCGTATAATTTCACCAACAGCGAGCCTATCTTGGCGTATAATCTCACCAACAGCGAACCTATCCTGGCGTATAATCTCACCAATAGCGAGCCTATCTTGGCGTATAATCTCACCAAATAGGAGCCTATCCTGGCGTATAATCTCACCAATAGCGAGCCTATCTTGGCGTATAATCTCACCAACAGCGAGCCTATCTTGGCGTATAATCGAGCCTATCTTGGCGTATAATCTCACCAACAGCGAACCTATCTTGGCGTATAATTTCACCAATAGCGAGACTATCTTGGCATATAATCTCACCAACAGCGAACCTATCTTGGCGTATAATCTCACCAGCTATGGCGCGAGCGAACCTATCTTGGCGTATAATCTCACCAATAGCGAACCTATCCTGGCGTATAATCTCACCAATAGCGAACCTGTCTTGGCGTATAATCTCACCAATAGCGAACCTATCTTGGCGTATAATCTCACCAACAGCGAGCCTATCTTGGCGTATAATTTCACCAATAGCGAGCCTATCCTGGCGTATAATCTCACCAATAGGAGCTTATCCTGGCGTATAATCTCACCAATAGCGAGCCTATCTTGGCGTATAATCTCACAATAGCGAGCCTATCTTGGCGTATAATCTCACCAATAGCGAGCCTATCTTGGCGTATAATCTCACGAAATAGCGAGCCTATCTTGGCGTATAATCTCACCAACAGCGAACCTATCTTGGCGTATAATCTCACCAATAGCGAACCCTATCCTGGCGTATAATTTCTCCAATAGCGAGACTATCTTGGCATATAATCTCACCAACAGCGAACCTATCTTGGCGTATAATCTCACCAATAGCGAACCTATCCTGGGGTATAATCTCACCAATAGCGAACCTATCTTTGTGTAAAAGCCGAGGGACAAACAAAAGGTTCTCAGACCTAAGTCACCAAGATGACAGTCGTCACCACCACGCACTCGTGTAGCGTTGCGGAGCAGGGCACTCTTTCTGGAATTGGGCCTCTCTCCCCTCTCTCGGCAAAAGAGCGGAGCTTCGTTCCATGTTACACGTTGGTTTACAGGCTCAATATCTACACTTAATCTTAATTTAGATAAATATTAGCGAACCGAAAAAAAAAAAAAAAAACACAAAAAAACCGTAGACAAACGAATCACAAGACAAAAGACGACGCGTTTCGCCCTCTCAGGTCTTCTTCAGGCAAGTTACAGTTAGTTTCAAAGGGAGGTGACTGCGGGGCGGAAATTAAAATCCCCCCCCCCCCCCCCCCCCCCCCCCCCCCCCCCCCTTTTTTTTTTTTTTTTTTCAAAAAGAAAAATTATAGTCAATCCGCCAGACAAAGGGGGACAAACAAATAAGAAGACAAAACACGACACGTTTCGACCTCTTAGTCGTTCCGACTTCATAAATCTTCTTCAAGAAGAAGACATGAGAGGGCGAAACGCGTCGTCTTTTGTCATCTAATTTGTTTGCCCTTGTCCCCTTCCCTCCCCCCCCCCCCCCCCCTTTTTTTAACTAGCAGATGAATCATAATTTTTTTTTTCTGGAAACAATCCGTATCTAAAGACGACTATTCTCTGAGACGTCAGCACGGAGAACAGTGAATGCGTACGGCCTTCTTTACACGCAAAGGACGAACGGGGCGCTACGCAGAGTTCGCGCCCCTCC
>JADBJO010003826.1:55000-57500 GCA_016801955.1 Conus betulinus
TTAGCATAAACCCTAGGGATTCAACCAAATTCCAGGTTCCCACGCCGAGAATAGATATTTAAATCAGGCTTAACTTACTCAGGTAGCGTGGCTTGGAATTCACTTCCACTACATCTCCGATGTACTCAAATTGCAGAATCCTTCAGGGAAAAACTAATTACACATTTCACAGCAGACCATTGCTATTAGGGACAAAATACACATACCAGGGCAACCCTCTGTTTTGCTGCATATTATACTGATACGCTGTTTCCTTTCCACTGATGTTTTTAAAAAACCAGATAATGATAAATGAGAGATATAGTTACTATCGGTTTTATTAATGATTGAAATTATATCATGATGAATGACTTGTGGTCGCTGGTTTTATTGGTGCATTGTCACTAATTGATTGATGTCTTAATACCTTGATTTCTTCGAGCACTATAACTGCAAGGTGATAAATGTGTGTCCGGATTAATGTTGATCATATTGATGTATTGCTCTTTATTCAAATTTATAGTAATGTTTAGCATGCGATATTTTGGATAGAAAATGGAATTCTCTCTCTCTCTCTCTCTCTCTGTCTGTCTGTCTCTGTCTCTCTCTCTCTGTCTGTCTGTCTGTCTGTCTGTCTGTCTCTCTCTCTCTCTCTCTCTCTCTCTCTCTCTCTCTCTCTCTCTCTCTCTCTCTCTCTTCGTTAATTACGGCTGCGTTTCGATGGATTGTCGCTTAGTTAATAATTATAGTCTTGGGTAGTGTTTGAATAGTCAGGAAGAAAACATAAAAAAAGATGGAAGAGGAAAGTAAATTATAATGGCATCTCTCTCTCTCTCTCTCTCTCTCTCTCTCTCTCTCTCTCTCTCTCTCTCTCTCTCTCACACACACACACACACACACACACACACACACACACACACACACACACACACACACACACACACACACACACACACACACACACACACACACACACACACACACACACACACACACACACACACGCGCACGCGCGCGCACACACGCGCACACACACACACACACACACACACACACACACACACACACACACACACACACACACACACACACACACACACCATGAAAAAAAAGTGTTATGATTATTGATGCTAGGCATTCATTGCTGCTTACTGATAACTGATTGTAGTACCGTTCGTTCTCGTTTTGCCTTATAACCACATAAAAATGTTGATATTATTGATGCATTGTAGTTGTCTAATTATTGTCCTTAGCAGTTTTGTTTGTTGTATGTTATTATTATTTTTTTTTCTTTACAAAAGGAATGCACTCTCTCTCTCTCTCTCTCTCTCTCTCTCTCTCTCTCTCTCTCTCTCTCTCTCTCTCTCTCTCTCTCTCTCTCTCTCTCTTCCCTTCGATAAGAGGATCACTTATTCCATATCTGTGTGTGTTGACTCCCTTCTTCTTTGTAATCTTTACTCTTGTTGTTTGTTGTTTTTTCAATCGTCTCTCTCTCTCTCTCTCTCTCTCTCTCTCTCTCTCTCTCTCTCTCTCTCTCTCTCTCTCTCTCTCTCTCTCCTTATAAAGTCATCAACGCCTTAACTATAATGGATGAACGTTTTAATGTTATGAAGATATGTGTGTTTGTTAAAAGTTTTGTAAGTCTTAGTCGCTAGTTTGTTAAAAGATTTGTAAGTCTTAGTCGCTAGCCATACTTAGTCCCTTAACGGGGCAAGGGCCGGATGAAAAAAAGCTCTCTCTCTTCCCATTTTTTCCCACCCCCCCCTCTCCCCCCGCCTTCCCTTCAATTCTTCTATCTCCTCCTCCACCACTACCCCACCGTCCCCTTTCCCATCTCCCCCGTCCTCCCCTTCAGTTACTGAATCTACCCTCTCCGCTTCCCACTCCCTCCCTGCATAGGGCGGGTCTACGAGTTCAGTGAGTCATCGATATACACGAGGTCCAGTTGTTTCCTGGTTAAAAACCCCTGCGCGCAAGCGTGGTATTATATAGCAGGATAACGTTTTCAGTCACCATCTCTCCCCCTCCTCCTTCCTCCCTACCCTCCCCTCTCCACCACCACCTCACCTATCCTTCCTAAACACTCTCCACCCCGCCCTTTCTTCCCCCCCCCCCCCCCACCTCCGTAAAACCTACTCCCTTCACACGGGCGGGCCTTTGAGTTCAGTGAGTCATCGAAGCACCAGAAATCCTGGGTTTTTTGTTGTTGTTGTTGTTGTTTTGTTTGTTTGGTTGGGTTTGTTTGGTTTTTTGCCCCTGCGCGCGGACGTTTTGTTGTGAAGCAGGATGGTGTTTTCGGTCCTGTCTGCCTGTCTGGGATGATCCGTCTGTTTGTCTGTCTGTCCGCGAGATAGTCCCGAGAACAATGGGGTATATCCCTCCTCCGTTCAGACAAGTGTCAGATCGGGAGATCCCGGGTCAAAGGTGACGATAGGCCAAAGGAAGAATCCGTTCGCAAGCGATAAAAGAAAAACAAAGAGGGGAAAAAAAAAAAAACGGGGTCCCGTAGGGGCAGTCCTGA
>JADBJO010003826.1:65000-67500 GCA_016801955.1 Conus betulinus
ACTCACACTACACTTACCACTGAGGACAATCACACTACACTTACCACTGAGGACACTCACACTACACTTACCACTGAGGACACACACACTACACTTACACTGAGGACACACACACTACACTTACCACTGAGGACACACTCACTACACTTACCACTGAGGACACTCACACTACTTACACTACACACTTACACTGAGGACACTCACACTACACTTACCACTGAGGACACTCACACGAAGACACTTACACTTACCACTGAGGACACTCACACTACACTTACCACTGAAGGCACTCACACACTACCACTGAGGACACTCACACACTTACCACTGAGGACACTCACACTACACTACACTTACACACTGAGGACACTCACACTACACTTACCTGAGGACACTCACACTACTTTACACTGAGGACACTCACACACACTACACTTACACTACACTTTACACTGAGGACACTCACACTACACTTTACACTGAGGACACAAACTACACTTACTCTGAGGACACTCACACACTGAGGACACTCACACTACTGACTGACTGATATTTCATTGAACACACATATGCATGTCGAGGACTGAGAGCAAAAACAAACATGCCATCCACATACAACGCATTCCTACGCATTACGAAACAAGGCTTGCGGAGAGAAAACATATCGAAAACTACTCAATATGTCCGCAGATGACGTATGATTGATTATACTCTTTATCCTGTCAACTATGATATCTCATAATCATTTTTAGTCGATGCGGTCATCGACATGGACAGAATTATCAATAATCAAGTTTTAGATATCAATAGATGAAATAAGCACCAGGATAAGTTTCAGCGTTATTGGCTATCAGTGTATTTGCCCATGATTATTTCGTCGATTTGGTCCGCTTGTGAATTACGAACTATACAGCAGCGATCAACGTTAACTAATCGTTCACGATCCGGCTGGAGTTATCCATTCTCAATGTTTGTCAGTCGACGTCAATCGTCAGTCCTCATCCGTTTTGCCATCATTAATTAACCGTTCCAATCAAATGTTACTGATCTGCAGTCATCACCAGCCCTCTTCCAAAACAGATCATCTTCGTCTATCTAAAAACATGTTAAAAGAGAGAGAGAGAGAGAGAGAGAGAGAGAGAGAGAGAGAGAGAGAGAGAGAGAGAGAGAGAGACAGACAGACAGACAGACAGATGGACAGACAGCGAATGTGAAAATCATGCTCTTAAACGTACATAATTGTGTACACACACACACACACACACACACACACACACACACACACTCTCTCTCTCTCTCTCTCTCTCTCTCTCTCTCTCATTTACACACACACACACACACACACACACACACACACACACACACACACACACACACACACACACACCTACCTCTGGATGCGTGCACTCACGCACGTACGCATACACACTTACATACACATTCAAGGATGCGATAAGTCACAAATCATTTGTCGTCCCACTAACCTTTAAAATAGTCTGTACAAAGAGGCTAATCAGGTGTATCTGAAAAATCTGAATTACACTCAGATAAGAACAAAAACGTCATCAGACGTCACAACGGAAACAAGATCAGTCCATGATGAAACTGGTGAGTTCATAAGTAGTTAACCTCGACTAACTAGACACCCCTGAAAATCTTAGCTTTCATACCTCCTCTCATTCTTCCTCCTCCCCCCCCCCCCCCCCCCCCCCCCCTCTCTCTCTCTCTCTCTTAAATGTACCTTTTCGAAGTTAAACGCAGAAAGACAGACAGACAGACAGACAGACAGACAGACACACACACACACACACACACACACACACACACACATACACACACACACACACACACACACACACACACACACACACACACACACACACACACACACACACACACACACAGAGCGGTTGTTCGCTCAGCATGGATGAACACAGGTGTCAAAATCTCTAAGTCCGGATGTCCGAACGGTGTCAAGTTCCTCGTCGTTTCACGTGTGTTGGCATGTTAAACGAATACGACGAGTATGTGGACGGAAAACGTTGAACCCTTCTGCATGCTTCCGAGAGAGAGAAGGATTTCAGGATCCTGTTTACCACATTGTGCCTCGGTCTCCCTCCCCACGGAAACGGTGCAGTTTGCATGCATTGAATGTGCCGAACAATGAACACAAGGTAATTGGTGCGGCACTCGTATGCTGTTCAGGTGTCTGCTAGGACAACTGGTCGACGGCGTCGTTCGTGGAGGCGTTGGCGAGGGTGGCATGCCTCATTGTGTGTGTGTGTGTGTGTGTGTGTGTGTGTGTGTGTGTGTGTGTGTGTGTGTGTGTGCATGTGCGCGCATGCGCGCGCACGTGCATGGGTATGTACGTGCGTGCGTGCATGCGTGCGAGTGAGTGAGTGAGTGAGTTAGTGAAAGGGTGGGTGAGTGTATGAGTGAGTGTGAGCGAGTGTGTGTGTGTGTGTGTGTGTGTGTGTGTGTGTGTGTGTGTGTGTGTGTG
>JADBJO010003826.1:72500-75000 GCA_016801955.1 Conus betulinus
AATAATAACAAGAATAAGGCAGCGGCTGCGCTGCTACTGGCAAGAGAAGATAATGTACTGACGGAAGTTAAGCTCAACAAATAATTCAGAAGCTTTTTTCCCGCCGGTTGATTTTCATCTTTCATTTCATTCATTGAGCCTATTTCCGTGAGTGGATAATCTCCTCTTACCTGTTAGTACGCAGAGGTTACGTTTGATAATGATGATGATGATGATGATGATGATGATGATGATACAAACAGCAAAAATTAAAAACGGATAAGAATAAAATTTATATGAAATATGTTAAAAAAAAAGTGAGTACTCCAAAGGCATAACAGAAGTATAAACAGAAGAAAGAAAGTTCTTTTCATTTTACACAAATCCAAACAAAAAAAAAAAACACCACTAGGACAGCGACAGAAGACAGAAGGAGGTGGAATACCTTCTGTGACTTGCGAAGCGCTTGCAGATTCCTTACTGGAGATCTCACAATTGTAAATAAATGAAACCAAGAACATCCTTACGCTATGCTACACACACACACACACACACACACACACACACACACACACACACACACACACACACACACACACACGCACGCAAAAACAAACAAACAAACAAAAATGATTTTTAGTCTGGCTCTTATTTCAACAACCCTAAACCTCAGTGTGTGTGTGTGTGTGTGTGTGTGTGTGTGTGTGTGTGTGTGTGTGTGTGTGTGTGCGCGCGCGCGCGCGCGCACTAGCTTCCCACCCATAGTCTCCCCTTCACCCCATCCTGCCCTGCCCCTCCATCTTCTTCACCCTCTTCCTCCCCCACCACCCCCTTCTCTCCTACCGCCTTCCTTCCCGTAACACTCAGCCCCCAATGCCGATATGGCTTTATTTTGCCACAAGGAAGTATGAACATGCAGCCAATGCTATCTAATGCGACTCCGTAGCACAAAAGCGATTCGTTCTTGATCTATCCAGCATGCTTATTTGTCACCATGCCGAATTCGGAGAAGATGAGGCGAAAGTGTGATTTATGCCCCCCCTCCTCCTTGTCCCCATTCCTCCGTCTCCCCCACTCCCTCAAAATCAACTGAAAGAAAAAAATAAAAAGAAAAAAAGTGTCGGACCTCAAAGACTCAACTGAACATTTTTGCCTCTCGCAACTAAGCTATTCCGGATGACAATAAGCACGGTGGTTTTAATCTATATGAAAGACAGCGGTGAGTCGCTTCGAATGGGAACAGACGGGCAGGTAGGACACACTTTAATTACTAAACTTTCATAAAGTGTGCAGGCATGCGCGCGCACGTGTGTGTAGTCTGTGTGTGCGTGCGTATGTGAGTGTGTGTGTGTGTGTGTGTGTGTGTGTGTGTGTGTGTGTGTGTGTGTGAGAGAGAGAGAGAGAGAGAGAGAGAGAGAGAGAGAGAGAGAGAGATAGAGTACGCACGTGCGCAAACAAAAAGCAAGCTACCAAACAAGCAAACAGAAAACACGCATACAAAAGGACAACCTTCGTGTCAACAGTCGCAAAAGACAAACAACAACACAACAACAACAACAACAAACAACACGGGGGGGGGGGGGGGGGGGGGGGGGGGGGGGGGGGGGGGGGGAAGAAAAGAGGGAGAGGGAAAGCGTACAGGACAGGACAGGCAGAGAGTTTGGACTCCCCCTCACTTCTCCCTCGCCACTTCCCTCCCTGACGAAAACGAAGAGAGACAGTACACTGCTACACAGCAAACGAGGCGAAATCAGGGTAGGCCGCTCTCCTCCCAGCAAGCCCGTCAGTTCCGTTTTCCGCCTGTCAACGATGACAGACAGGTGGGTAAAAAGAAAGGGACGTTCCCACTGAAATTCAGTCAACGTTACGCGTTTCCTTATGTCATCTCCAGAGACCGCAACGAGGGCGTGTAATTAATGACAACGTCTTTGAACCCTTGCATGACGCAATGCTACCGAAAAGCGTCTCTGGGCGGATGACGCGTGTGCTGCCCTTTGAGGGGAGAGAAAGAAAGTTCAGTCATGAAGATGACGTGAGATCAAAGCGTGTTCTTCAAAGACGCTCTGGTCTGGGCTGTTTAGGACCGGTGATCGATGATGCTGAAGCCGGTGGCTGATTCATACATCTTCTGCTAGGGCTAGATGGCCCTAGGTTATTTTCAGTTGTCCTGGGGACAGGTGAGTAAGAAAATCTACTTGTCCCCCCCCCCCCCCCCCCCCCACCCCTCGTCCATCCCCACTCCCTACCGCCCGGAACTTCTAACCCCCTCCCCCCTCTCCTTCCCACCCCCACAGTAAAGAAACGGTTCATGAAAGTAACTTTCGGTCCTGCAGTGACAAGTCAGCAGACATAATTCAATAATGGCTTGTTGTGAATACTTATAATTGAGGCTTACCGGGGGTGGGCGTTGGGGGTGGGAGGAGAGCAGGGGAGAGGGAGGAGGGGGGTGGCATGGAGAGAGGGTAGAGTGGGACAGTAAAGGCGTGAAAGTAAAAAAGAGAAAGACGGAAGCGAGACTGGT
>JADBJO010003826.1:80000-92500 GCA_016801955.1 Conus betulinus
GTGTGGATTCTACGGCGTTTCGGCGCGTGTTATCGGTGATGGTAGGTGACCTGGGTTTTCCTCTCTGAGGTCGATTTGACCGACAGAGACTGACTCTTCAGTTCTTACCCTTTGTCCGCTTCTCCACGACAAAGTGCTCTTAATACCCTGCCCACATTTTAGAGTAAGTCTGTTATTAACATATTCTGCATAGGACTGACCTTGGGCGGTGATTCCTCGACTAACGGAAATCAAAGAAACCACTGTATGTCCATCTTTGTATCCACTTGTCTGTGTTTGTCTGTCTGTCTCTCTCTCTCTCTCACTCTGTCCCAAACACCTCTCTCTCTCTCTACTACCCCCCTTCTCTCTCTCTCACTCTCGCTCTCTCCCCCCCCCTCTCTCTCTCTCACTCACACACACTCTCTCTCTTTCTCTCTCTATCTCTGTGTGTGTGTGTGTGTGTGTGTGTGTGTGTGTGTGTGTGTCTTGTCTAATAATCATTGGCTTACTAAATATTACAGCTGACCATCCTCTGTTGAATTGTCTCCCTTGCATTCACCTGAATACTCAAACGCTAGGCAAAAGAAGCTCAGCGTGTGTGTGTGTGTGTGTGTGTGTGTGTGTGTGTGTGTGTGTGTGTGTGTGTGTGTGTGTTTGGTGGGGTCTACCGGAAGGGGATGAGGGGGGGGGGGGGGGGAGTAAGTTTTCAAATTTTTTTGTATCGTTCTATTTTCCATACCTACCCCGAGCTGCCATTATTAGATTATATTTTGTCTCCCACGGTGACGAGAACACCACTAAACATTATAAGAGGTATGTTTGGATTCGACACCTCGGGTGAATGTGCTTTTCCCCACCCCACCCCCACCTTTCCTTCCACTTGCCTTCCTTACAACCCCCTTCCCTCCTGCCACCTTTTCCCTCCGCAATCCCTGCACAGGCCGCGCTTTGTGAAAGACTTTGGCACTAGACCATCTGGCTAATAGCTTACCGATTCACCTCATTCTTCACAATGCCATGTCTCCGTTTCAATTTCTGATGAGACTCACTCAGCTGTCGAAACACCAGTTAGTATCTAGCCATAAGTGGCTCTCCCAGCGAGAGGGAAGAGAGAGGAGGACCCTACGAACTGTCGGTGAGCTATGAGCGATATGATAATTTCCTCTTCACAATCTTGGCCTTCGTCACCAGCGAAGAATTCGATGACACCTACTCTCCTCCTTCCATCTGCATGCCAGTGAAGAATTTCAGATTCCCTCTTCAACATTCCATTCTTGTTCCCTAGCCAGCGACTCCGGTTGTCGCAATGATCTCTCTCGTGTGGGTGGTGGCGGGGAGGGGGGGGGGTCACTAATCGGAGCGGGGGGAGGTTTTTTTTTTGTTTTTTTTTTTGTAATGGTTTCTGGTAAGTATTAGAGAGAGAAAAAAAAAGCTTCTTTAGGATGAAAGCCCCGTTTTTCTTCCTTTCATAGAGGGGCCCGTAATCACATGGTTAAACACTTTGCCTGTAGAACTGACGGCCGTGAATTCCAACCACACGTGGGGTCGGATTTTTTTTTTCGGCTTGAAAACCTTCTCTGTCTATCCAGCCGTAAATGGATATTTGATTCACTTCATGGTTCAGGTGGCAAAAGGTGAGGGATAGGCTCCGCCTTCGATCACGCTGTGTGGCCTAGTCACAGTGAACCTCTGGCAGTTCAGTTCCCCTTAGGGCCAGTGAACAGGTTGTGGGAACTCCAACTGGATACACTGTGTGATGCAAGTCGAAAAGAATGGATGGAGAGTCCTGAAAACACTTTAGCTGTTTCAGTGCCACACACAGCAAGCAATAAGATTAGAACAAGGCTCGCAGATGATGCTAGGATTCTGTACTAGTTCCAGCGATGCTACCGCAGGACTGATAGTTCTTTAAAGTAGAAATGACAAAAACCAAAACCAAAAAAAAAAAACAAACCCATATTTAGACCTTCAGAATTTGAACTACAATTATTTTTCTTTAGTTTACGCAAAGGTGGAAGAGAAATGCTTAAAACAGGATAGGGTGATACGCATGATCACCCCCCCCCCCCCCCCCCACCACCACCACCACCATACACACACACATACACACGCACGCATAAACACACGCTTAAACACACACACACACACACACACACACACACACACACACACACACACACACACACACATGCACGCATGCACGCTCGCGTAAACACACGCACACCCATACCCCAACCACCCACCCACCACTCAAACAGAGTCTTGCCCAGCCAGCTGCTGCTAGGAATTGTAGGTATTTGGGGAAGACCCCGAGGGTAGGGAGGGGTAAGAGATGGGTGGGTGGCGTGGTATGGGAGTGTGGGGTTCCACAGCACGTGCCTAATACTATGTCAAATCGGAAGGTAGAGGAGGGGGATGGCAAGTGGACAGAGGAAAGGAACGTTGTCCTGTCGGTACATTCATGGGGACTGTGGCCGCACGGCACGCACTGACGCTTTCTGGCGGGGGGTCCCCCTAAACTCTCGCTGTCTCCAAGATGAAGCTATCATGTCGTCAGTAGGGGGGGGGGGGGGGGGGGGGGGGGGGGAGTAAGTAGGTGGTGTCGAGCGTTGTGTGGGATTCAGAACAGGCATCATTGCACACCACCCAAGCTACGCAGGCTGTCTCCTCTGGTGGATGTCTTAGGACGACCCTACGCTGCTGGCTTCCTAAGAAGGGAAGGATATTGGGGGTGGGGGGGTGGGGGGTGGGGGGGGCACTGCCATAGGACGATTCTGGGTGTGCCTGCATAGGGCAGCGTGGAAGTAACGCTTCTGAGAGGGCACAAATGATGTTACAGAGGGGGGGGGGGGGGGGGGGGGGGGGGGGGGGGGGGGGGGTGGATATGTTAAATCATTTGCATTTTATCATATTCAAAGGTTCGTACAATGCGTTTTACTTTAACCGTAAGTCTATAATTATACGATGCGACTGAAATTTTGAGGCTCACATTTTCACTTTAATTAAAGATGCGTTTCTGAGTGTGGATCAATACATCACATCTCCTATGTAATGCCACACACAATATGCAGAAGTAAAAGCTACGGAGATGAATCAGGAAACAAATCAACATCTTATAAACCGATAAAGAGATAAATTGGCAAAGAATACAAAAAAGTTGTGGCCAACATGTAAAAAAGGCGTGTTTGCAACACATTAGCCTTCTAGGATCGTCACACCGACAACTGCAGGAGAAAAAAAAAACTTAATGAACAGATTAAGAAAAAAAAAAAAAAAAATGAAAAGAAAAAGAAAAGAAAAGAGAGCAGTTCCTCTTGAATGGAGCCAAAACCAAAGAAATAAAAATCCGATATCCAGCTGAAATAAACTCCTCCGGGAAAGCTTTAATCATTCTGTCTCCTTTTTCTTTTCTTTGTACTCTCTCTCTCTCTCTCTCTCTCTCTCTCTCTCTCTCTCTCTCTCTCTCTCTAAATAATTTAATAAATCGACGACAGACGCGATAGTCGAGTGGTCAGAACATTTGTCTCTCTATCTTATGGGCGAAGGTTTGGGCTTTGGCAGCGCCAGAGGGGAAGTGTAGAGGGGGATTATCTCCCATCTTCCACGTCTACATATGAGCAGGCGTGTGGCTATTCGTGTACATGGGGATGTTTGTGTCCGCAACGAAAAGGAGGACAAACTCAAATGACCAGCTGTACGGTCAAGACTTCGAAAACATCATTTCAGAACTGTTAACCTAAGTTTCAGTCAGTGTCGTAATCCCAAGTCTTGAGCGCAGGCAGAGAGAGAGAGAGAGAGAGAGAGAGAGACAGAGACAGAGAGACAGAGACAGAGAGAGCGGAGTAAGGACAGAGGGGGGGCGGTAAGGGGGGGGGGGGGGGGGGGGGGGTGCTGTGCTGTCTTCTTTTCTCCAGTCATATGTTCACTTCATTTGGGGCATGCAGAGATAGTGGCGGTCGTCCATGACTACATTCAGAGAGAGAGAGAGAAAGAGAGAGAGAGAGAGAGAGAGAGAGAGAGAGAGAGAGACAGACAGACAGACAGACAGAGACACAGAGAGAGAGAGGAACGCGTTTTCTTTTTTTTTTTTTTTGTATGTAATTTTTATATCCTCTGAAATATGCCCAACTTGGTGTCGAGAATTCAGGCAATGAAAGTACGGACGACGAAAGTGGAGGACAACATACATGGGGTGGGGGTCAGAGGGAGAGAGGGAGGGGAGATAAGAATCTTTGCCTGTCACTCGTCAGAGTTCTTTTGCTCAAATTGACGGTATTCACTACCTTCCCAGTTAATCTACTTGGCTCAGCAGCCTCTGCCTTTTTTCCTTTTTTCTCTCTGCCTCTCTCTGTCTCTGTCTGTCTCTGTCTCTCTCTCTGTCTGTCTGTCTGTCTGTCTGTCTCTCTCTCTCTCTCTCTCTCTCCCCCCCCCCCCCCCTCTTTTTTTTTTTACAGGTTGGCTGTTTCCTCCCTACACTCCGCCGCTGGAAGAGTCAAATTGTTACTTTTGGAGCACACGCACGGTGGTTGTCGTGCAGGCAATAGCTACATGCAGGCAGTGGTCCAACCTCCTTGAAGAACGGACAACGTTATACTGGCTTACATGATCACCCCAGAGGGCAGCCTTACCAGCTGAACAGTTCTCTCGTCACGAGCAATGACAGGGTGCCCGGCAGCGGACACTGACCTTCTCAGCGAACGAGACTCCGACAAAGGTGAATGGCGGGCAAGCCAAGCAACGTACTGATCCCATTCCATTTAGATGCGGAAAATTACATATGCAGGTTAACGATCTTGTAACCCATGTCATTGTGGTAGAGATATGGAAACAAACAAACAAAAACAACAACAACAAAAATGACTAGCCGCCGTGGCGAAGTGGTTTGTGTCGCGGACTCCTGGCTGGGAGGTCGTGAGTTAAATTCCCGTCAGAGCTATTTATTTGTGGGATTTTTCTGCCAGACTGGCACCTACCTAGAGTTGAGTTTGCAATGGGCCCAACTGGGAAGTCTGGGAGCACACAGTCGAGTTTCGTCCACTTAATGGATGCGTCTGCACCCAAATTCCCTGACCAATACTGCAGGTTAACGCCGGGATGTACAAATAAGCGTAGAAAACGGTCCTGTTATGCAGTCTCAGACCAGAATGGAAACCCATAGCATCATTTTCACTACCCCTCATCCTCATCGATCAACATTACAAACAAAAAGGCTTAAATTCTGTGGCCCTTCATGCCTAATCTCATGGAGACCTAAGTTTCGATTTCCTTTCCACATCTATGGCCTTAGTTTGGTTCAGTCGGAGTCACCGGTATGGGCAAATTCATGGGGACTATCGTTGGACGGACGTGGGGGCCCCTCCGGAGTGAGTGCTCACTGACGCCGGCTCCGCGACTAAGCAATCATTGTTGTCAGTTGGGGGCTTAGTAGTTGGTGTCCTGCGTATGGTGGATCAGAACAGGCGCCACTGAACACCACTGAAGTGACTTGGCAGCAGTGCAGTGTCTCCTCTGGTGGGCTGTCTCATGGCGACTTGACACTGACTGTTCCCTATGGATTGCCGGTACCTTGATGTGGCGATCCGGGCCGGGATGTGATTGTGGGCGAGGGATCGGAATGAGAGGCGTGAATGCAGTGCCACTGAGGTGACACAACAGGTGGAATAAAAAAAAAAAAAAAAAAAAAAAAAAAAAAAAAAGTACCCAGAATGCTGTAGGTTTGTTGGTGACGGGATCGTCTCCGCTGACCATACCGCATCATCCGCTGGAATGCTGCGACCAACGCTCAACAATGTTAATGTGTCTGTTGCAGTGCGCCTACACTTAGTGGTTACGACAATGACGATAAATTATAGCGGTAATGAGACAGGTAAATATTAGAGTCTCCGTTTCTCCACTGAACATGATCCTTCAAGCTGTTGAATTCGTTATTCAAACCCACGCTGGCATTTGGAATTGTTTCTATAATTATCTATATAATTACAGATATCATCATCATCATCATCATCATCATCATCATCATTACTATCATTATTATTACTCTTTGTTATTATCATAATCATTATCATTATTATTATTATTACAATTATTAATTTTTATCGCTGTCTTATTTACAGTTGCCCTCCGATTAGTATAACCCTGACTCGCTCACTCCATCATCCTCAGCCACAAACTAGATCATCCTGTTGCCTTACCAGTACAACAATTCACAGCGAACAGTCGACACCATGTCACCATAAGGTAGCCAGCCAGAGGAGACTCTGCGCTGCTGCTGGGTCTCCGGGGAATTCAGTGGTACCTGCTGTAATCCAGCACAGAAAAAGGTTGCTAACCAAGCCGTCAACTGGCGACAATAACAGCTTAGTCGTTGAGCTGCCATGAACGAGTGTCCTCTGAAGGGTGGGAGGAGGGGGGCGAGGCGCCAACATATCCGTCTCATGACTGTCCTTATGAACTTGCGGAAATCGACGACACAACTAAGAGCCATGGGCATTGATGTGGCGAGGAAACAGAAACTGAGGTCAACACGACAGCATGGCTCAAAGGACCACGTAATTTGATGCTTTCTGTCTGTCTGTCTTCTTTTTTTCTTTTCTTTTCTTTTTTTTTTTTTGTGTGGTCCAAACAATGATCGGTAATGATGGTTTCAATAAAGATTATACTATAGAGTTCCATTTCTTTGTCTGGCTACACTCGACAGCTGCATTCTACTCTTCCTTTCATACCATATCCCGCAGTTACTCAGGCCCAAGAGATACAAATACCTGCGGTGTTTGGACATTTGAGCAGCGCCTTTAAAGACATCCCAAATTAGTGATGAAATTTGATGAGTGGTTCCAGTCTTCCTCCTAAAGTCCGTATGGCATGCTCAGTTCTGGGTGCAAGATGCAGGAGTGACAGACAGGAATAAAAGAATCCGTCAAAGATTGGGTTCTGGTGAGACTCGATCCCACAACCTACCAGCCCAAAGCCTGCGACCTTAACCATGCGGCGCAGTAAGATGGCTGCAATGAATTCTAACAGCACTGGCTTCGGCCCGTTAGGTTTTAGGGTTCAACAACACCCTCCACCCCTCCCCCCACGTCCGATTGGCTGTGACAAACTTTCTGGCGGACACGTGGAAGGTTTCTCTACACTGTGTCCGTCAAGCAACCAAATTTGATTTTGTTAGTGAAAGAATGGCTGGGAAGTTAGCTTCAGCACAGGCCACGCGCTTCTCCTCTCTACCACTACACCTAAACCTCCTACAGCCCCGTACCCTCCGGTTTCTCTCCGGAACGGAAATCTTGCAGAGTGCTTTCTCTGGCAGAGCGTGTTCGATACACTGAACGTGTCAGCATCATGAAAGAACTGTGTTCGGTCAGCATGGAAATGACAGGTCTACTGCCTTTCTAACTGTCTTAAATATATGTAGATAGGAAACGGGTCTGTTTTGGGGTGTGCGTGCGTGTGTGTGTGTGTGTGTGTTGAAGACTACGCTACGCTGGTGAACAAATCTATTGTTTCACATCTCATCTCCTTATCTTGCGCCTCAATCATACGTGAACAGAAAAAGCCATTGTCGAATTATGTTTACTGGCATGTCAATGCTCTGGGGAAAGTTACTTTTATTCACAGTATTTTTACTATGGGAGGGCAAGCAGAAATTTGAGGGGACAAGCAGATTTTGTTTATCAAGTTGTCCCATGCCAACTTAGAATAACCTTGAAATTTCAAGCCCTCCTGTTTGAAGGATGAATTTCTGTCCAGAGTGATTCGGTTCCCTGATACTCTTAACTGAAGGTATCCTCTTTACATACAAGAAAGATGGCAAAATAGTAAAAATCCTTTATGTTACTTTAGGTACCACCTCTGCCTTCGTCTTTCTGCCTGCTCGTGATCAAACTTCAAACAAGGACACGGAACTAAAAGTTTGGTTACATGGCCGTCATGTCAATACAACGACTAGATGACAATATGGATGCACGCGCTTCGACTCGTAGGTATTCGATAGGCAAGATGATTAAGAATTACGAAAACAAACGAACAACAAACAGACAAACAAACAAACAAACAAAGCTAAAACAACAACAACAACAACGAAACGGCGAACAGTATGCTGGGAAATGTCTGTATTCAGGTGGAGAATTGAAGGCTGATTGAGAAGCTATGTGTTACCTGGCCGTCACGTCGATAGAAGGAATAAACGACAATACAAATGTAATGTCAACAAACGAACCAACCAAGCAACCAAAGAAACAACTTGAGCTGAACCAGGAAATGTCTTTAATTCAAGTAATGTGCGTGAAGCTGTTTGAGAGTCTGGGGAGAGTTTGGAGAGTACTGTATTGACATCTGTTCGTTCTATTCACAAGACGGCTAAGTGAATAGAAGGAATATATATGGCATACAAGTACAAAGCATTTCGACCTGTGGGTATTCCACACACAAAACTAACAAACGTTATGAAAAAAACAAAGAAAACCAACATGCAAACCATACCCAAACACAAGACAAATAAAATCGAATATATAAAGAAACAATTTCAGCTGATCTGGGAAATGTCTATATTCAGGTGATGTGTCGGAAGTTCTCTGAGAAGCTGGATTATTTGTCGTCACGTGAATAAATAGAACGAACAAATGGCAATACAATTGCAACGCGTTTCGACATGTGAGCTTCCTACTGATAAGACAAGTGAACGTTACAAAAACAAACAAAGATCCCATTCCGCCACCCACCCCCTTCCAAAACAAACTGAAAAACAAACTAGTCCACCACCTACCGTTTCCAAAACAAACTGAAAAACAAACCAAACCAACCAACCCTCCAAACAAACGACCAAAGCTAAGTTTCAAAATGGAGCGACTGATGGCGGAGACCGAAGCAAAACGAACCAAAGCTAAGTTGAGAAATGTCTTTCATTTAAGTGGGTGTGTGAGAAGCAGTTTTTGTAGCCTATGTTCGATATGTAGAAGTGGTCATTCTTCACACACACACCCCCCCCCCCCCCCCCCTCCCAGCTAAAACCCAGAGGTAGTAAAAGGAAAATTCTGAGCTGTTCAAGTGCGCAAGTGACCAAATGCAGATTAAAAAAAGATCGGTAAAAGTAAGGAGCTTCTAAAGTCTAGGACTGCCAATGTTCGACGCTATAGCTTATTTTACTTGTCAAAGTGCGCAGTGTTTGCGACACCCTGTGGGCGCACACTATGCGTGTCCTCTCGCTCTCTTTTTTTCTCTCTCTCTCTCTGTCTCTCCTATATATAATTATATATACATACGCACACACACACACACACACACACACACACACACACACACACACACATATATATATACATATATATATTATATGTGTGTGTGTATATATATATATGTATATATATAAAAAACAATAATTCCAAGGATAAGTACCGAGCACCATTCCAGCAACTTACAGAGCAGCTAGGGTTGCAATGACTGCAAGAAATATGAATTATAAAACAAAGGTGTGTGTGTGTGTGTGTGTGTGTGTGGAGAGAGAGAGAGAGAGAGAGAGAGAGAGGAGAGAGAGAGAGAGAGAGTCTACCATTTTCAAGCTCACTTTCCACCCACTAGTAATAGTTAAAAAATAGGCTTAGTTTGTTGTATGGCTGAAGAGAGAGAGAGAGAGAGAGAGAGAGAGAGAGAGGAGAGAGAGAGAGAGAGAGAGAGAGAGAGGGAAGGAGAGAGAGAGAGGAGAGAGAGAGAGACAGAGAGACGAGAGACATGGAGGGAGGAAGAGAGAGAGAGATGGGAGAGGAGAGGGGCGAGAGAGAGGGGGAGAGAGAGAGAGGAGATGGAAGCGAGGAAGAACTGGAGAGAGAAGAAGGACTTTCGGGGATGGTGGGAGAGAGAGAGAGAGCGGATGGGGGAGAGTGGAGAGGAGAGAGGGGAGGAGAGGAGATGGAGGAGGAGCGAGGAGAGAGAGGAGGTGAGGAAGGGAGAGAGAAGGGGAAGAGGGAGGGGAGGGGGAGAGACCAGAGGAGGGGAGAGAAAATGAGATTTCCGTCAGAGTTGGGAGGAGGAGGAAAGAGGACCTTAGGGATGCTGCGACAAAAGCACACACGCCCAGGAGGAATGTCTTACGAGGAGAGAGGAGAGAGAGAGAGAAGAGAGAGAGAGGAGAGAGAGAGAGAGAGAGAGAGAGACAGGGCGACACACAATCCCGACGTGGGAGAGAGTAGGAGGCCCAGCCGGACTTGAGGACGAGACACTCCGAGAGAGAGAGAGAGAGAGAGAGGGAGAGAGAGAAGAGAGACAGAGAGAGAGAGCAGGAGCCGAGAGAGACACGGAGGAGACCTGGGAGAGAGAGAGAAGAGGAGCCCTACGAGAGGGAGAGAGGAGAGAGGGGAGAGCGGAGATGAGAGAGAGAGTGACAGAGAGAGAGGAGAGAGAGAGAGACTGCACTGTCACTAGAGCGAGACAGAGAGAGAGGAGAGAGGAGAGAGAGAGAGAGGCTGTATGGAAGAGACAGAGAGAAAGACAGAGAGAGACCATCTTTTGAATGTCGGAGAGGAGAGACGAGACTCGGTCGGAGAGAGAGGAGCTTTCTCTATTTTCGGGGGGGAGGGAGGAGGAGAGAGAGAGAGAGGGAGAACAAGGAACACGCCCGACGCTAGACGTACCTGCCTCGAGCTCATTTCAAAAAAAAGAAGGCCTTGTGTTTGTGTGTGTGTGTGAGAGTGAGAGATGTGAGAGTGAAGAGGTGTGGACGACAAGAGCAGAGAGAGAGGAGAGAGAGAGACACGCATTGTGATAAAACCGTGCCTCCGAAGAGAGGCACAAACCACCTTATCTTTTCGTCACTTGTTGCCTTCCGACAAAGCACACACGCCAGAGCTGTTTTACAAACCACCTGCAGGCACACAAATCCCGCTGGTACGGGCCAGCGACTTGAGCGCGCTACACTCCCAAAACGGCAGCTGACGCGCAAACCAAAGCACCACCTCGACATGCACGTCGACTGACTGCAACTGTCACTGCACTGCGCTGGCTGTATGGAAGCTACAGCCTGTCTGGTGGAGGGTGTGTTGTCACCGCGGTCGGTCAGTCTTTCTCTCTTTCACAACCAACACGCACGCACGCTAGACGCGACCTGCTCGCTTAGGGGGATAAAAAAAAAGGAAAGAAGGCAGCGCAGTGTGTGTGTGTGTGTGTGTGTGTGTGTGTGTGTGTGTGTGCCCGCGCGCGCGCGCGTGTGTGTGTGTGTGTGTGTGCCTACACTAGCGATGTGTGTATATGTGTGTGTGTGTGTGTGTGTGTGTGTGTGTGTGTGTGTGTGTGTGTGCGTGCGTGCGTGTGTGTGTGTGTGTGTGTGTGTGTGTGTGTGTGTGTGTGTGTGTGTGTGTGTGTACGATCGTATATGCATACACTGTGTGTGTGTGTGTGTGTGTGTGTGTGTGTGTGTGTGTGTGTGTGTACGATCGTACATACCTACACTGATGATGATGATGATGATGATGATGATGATGATGATGATGATGATGCGTGTGTGTGTGTGTGTGTGTGTGTGTGTGTGTGTGGTGTGTGTGTGTGTGTGTGTGTGGTGTGTGTGTGTGTGCGTGCGTGTGTGTGTGTGTGTGTGTGTGTGTGTGTGTGTGTGTGTGTGTGTGTGTTCAGTCCATGCATGTATGCCATATATCGTGCATGCACGCGCCGTTGCCTCTGTGTGTGTGTGTGTGTGTGTGTGTGTGTGTGTGTGTGTGTGTGTGTGTGTGTGTGTGTGTGTGTTCAGTCCATGCATGTATGCCATATGTCGTGCATGCACGCGCCGGTGCCTCTGTGTGTGTGTGTGTGCGTGTGTGTGTGTGTGTGTGTGTGTGTGTGTGTGTGTGTGTGTGTGTGTGTGTGTGTGTGTGTGTGTGTGTGTGTGTGTGTGTGTGTGTGGTGTGTGTGCGTGGTCTGTGTCTCTGTGTGTGTGTGTGTGTGTGTGTGTGTGTGTGTGTGTGTGTGTGTGTGTGTGTGTGTGTGTGTGTATTCAGTTCATGCATGTATGCGATATGTTGTGCATGCGCGCAAGAATCAACTTATCTACAACTATAACACAAAAATAGGATGTCCACTTAATCAAAGACTAAAAAAAAAAAAAAGAAAAAAAAAAAAAAAAAAAAAAAAAAAAACCAAATAACTCTTCTGTCTCGTCTCACCTACTGACTGTTATCGATTATAAGTATTTGCCAATTGGACTTTTAGCTAAGTGCAAAAAAGAAAAGATATGTTTCACTTGCTAACAGGAAAACATTTTGAATAGGCTGTACAGACGACGCATTTGGAATGAAATTTTTTCATTAAGTTACACACAGAATGTGATCAGCTGAAATGCTATGGCCACATATACAATGTATATTTTTGACATACTTTGTTTTTAAACAATCCAGTTTCCATCTACAGATTAAGGAACTTATCTGTCGTCTACGATAAATATTTTGATCGTACTTACTTAACTTTTCATGCATATTTTTCATTTCATTGTGTAAACCAAAACACCCAGTTTTCTCTTTCTATCAAATGAAAATGAGAAA
>JADBJO010003826.1:97500-127500 GCA_016801955.1 Conus betulinus
ATTTTGTACGTTTCTACATGACTATCCGTATACTAAATCGAATGACGCGACCGCAGACGTCATTAGCAACACTAAGCTACATGAGAGAGAGAGAGAGAGAGAGAGAGAGAGAGAGAGAGAGAGAGAGAGAAGGTTGGGGAATTAGCAAACGCGCTTTTTCTATTTAAAGGGAGGAGTGGAAGGAGAGAGAGAGAGAGAGAGGGGGGGGGGGGGGGGGGAGACGAACACAAGGGAGATAAGTAATGTCAAGTGACTTTGTCCAAGAACAAAGGCAGATGCCTTCCCTTTACGAAATCTAGGTCACATATCTCTGTAAAGGGTGTTATTACCACTGCAGTACATCGCGTTCACATCGATGGCACCAGATGGCTGATCTCCCCCCTGGGATGTTGTTCCATGTTACAGTCACTTCTGTAGCCTGGTTTGGGGGGGGGGGGGGGGGGGGGGGGGGGGGCGCACACCTGCCTCTACGACGATTCCAGAGGAAAGAACAAAAAGATACACATGAAGATTCAGGTAGGACCCAAAGAAGTACTGCCCCCTCAACTGCCGAAAAAACTAGCTGGGGGCAATCCTGTACCACCCTTGGAAGCCTGCGCAGTGTTCACGTAGAATGCAGGCACTCACAGGACATTCCACTAACACGTGAAGGGACATAATTGCTCCCTGGCAGATGCCATTCTTAATGGCCACTGGATATGACACGATAGAACCTCCACGGGAGCGTTGCCATGGCTGTACCAGCCCGTATTTCATAAATGCGGAGTCCACTGGCAAAAAAAAACGCCATCGTCAAGCATCTGCCGTGTACATCCCGTAGCCTCACTCGTTCCTGTTCTGCTGACAGGCGGCGATAGTACAACACCAGACACGGCCAAACCTTCGTCATGAGGTCTTATGTGCTCTCTGAAGAGAATGCCAAGTCACAGGCTTTCCCGCAGTCAACAGGACATTCCCTGCGGCCAGTGAATCTTTCCTCACCGTCACTGGACCTTTCCCCAGAGTCGGCCAAAAGATAGACAAGAAAAATATACACGAGTGGGTGCCTTCACATCGATGGCACCGTGACATCGACCAGACCATGGCACCAGACGGCTAACCTTTCCCTGGGACGTTGTTCCATGTTACTGTCAATTCTGTAGCCTGGTTTGGGAAAGCGTGCACCTGCCTCTCCTGATGATTCCAGAGGTGTCCTACTGGATTGACTCGGAGAACGAGAGCTGGGATACAGTCGTTTGGTTATCCTAATTAATCTGTCAAGAACTGCTCCATGGTACTCCCGTTTTCAATTTCTGCTCTCACTTCCTGACATTGAACACAACACCGTCAAGATCAAGTTACACCGGGCAAAATCATGTTATCTTTAGACGTCATTCTGCCTTGGACGAGGAATCAGTGGTGAGTCTGAAAAGACAGAAAGCTGTGTGACCAGTAACACCAACGGTGAGATAAGCAGGAGTAAAGTCAGCAATTAACACGCGACTGAAAAGACCAGTGCTGTGTGGCAGTTTAAGACAGATTTAGGGGGTACACAGGAGCGCTGTCATCCTTAGATCAATCTTCGATCTCAGTCTGAGATCTGGACAGGCAGGTGCGCTGCGCGCCCTCCCAAGCCAGCTGCATGCTTTCTATCAGCTGGCTACAGAAGTGGTAACAGCATGGAACACACATACACGCGCGCGCACGCGCGCGCGCTCGCTCGCTCGCGCGCGCGCGCGCGCACACGCACGCACGCACGCACGCACACACACGCGCGCGCGCGCGCGCACACACACACACACACACACACACACACACACACACGATTCAACATTCAAAGATTTGTTTATCTTGAAACCGCTTTTAGGGCATGGAGGACCGTCAGTTAGATGATCTCTATACAGTGATATGACAACTGATAGATATATTTCACACACACACACACACACACACAACACACACACACACACACACATTCACACACACACACACACACACACACACACACACACACACACACACACACTCAGAGAGAGAGAGAGAGAGGAGACTGTGTAAGCCATGGTAGGCTAGGTCAAGGCCAGTCAGTGACCTTTGTTTTGCAGATTAGGACACATGTTTACAGACTGATCCTTCAGCCGGGTATTTCCTTTAGAAATGGGAATGGTACGTGTCAAGTCGTCTGCTCAAATCAGGAAGTTAAGTGCATTGAGGAAGTATTGCGACAGTTAAGATGGTTTCCCTAAGCCCGCACAGCCTACTGCCAACATTCTGAGTGCTCCCAGGACAACAAAACAATACATACAGGTAAGATTCATTACTTTCATAGCTCCTCTTTAAGTCAGTGTGTGTATCTGGGCGTTGTGAATCAGAAATTAAAGAATGGTTTACCACGTAGACCATTGATCAGACCTGTTAGAGCTGCCATGGCGGATAGTAGGCCTAAGTTTCAAATACGTTCTCATGCTCTTTAAATCAGTAATTATTGATGCTAGGGAAGAATGTGAACCATTGGCTACGATGACAAATCCAATACGTATATGTAGGTGTGTTCTTTTGTGCCGACTCGATATTAGTCCCAGGCTTATTTTCGTTCGCTACCAGGCTATTGATCAGACATGGTGGTGTATTTTTAGGAGTCGCAATGGCGAACGGTAGTTCTCAACAACTAGACAAAACCATTCTCCTAAGTTTGAAATGAGCAATTACAGCTGTTAGAGAAGAATGTGAGTCATTATCTGGGATGAAAAGTGCAATACGTGTATGTAGGTGTGCTTTTTGCGCCGACTCGATATCACGCTTGGGCCGATACCAGTTTAATTCGAAGTGGGCTCGATTGAAAAGTGAGGATAAGTTGGATATTCAGACAATAAGTACAGCAGAAATGGCAGCCTCTTGCGGAGTTATCGAATGAATACGTTTTCATCTATGTTCACGTTAAAAGCATGTTAAATGTGTGTGAAGTGACAGGGTTTTCTAGGATAATAAAGTACAAATAATTTTGTTACAGCTTTTTTGGAATAACAAAATACCAATAATTTTGCTACAGTTTAGATTAAGATTCTTCGTCTATGACAGAAGATTCTAAATTTTAGTTCGTTGACTGGGGTCGTAATATTGCCTCTTTTTATTTATTGTTTCTGTCGTTCTCAATATAAATATTTGTCTGTTCTTTCCATTAAGAAGTGTGTTTTAGAACAAAGAGTATTCGGTTTTGAATCAGTTTAAATGGGCTGTTGCGCTGTCCTGTCATAGTTGAAATAAAACAAGACTTACACTTCCTCTTTTCTCTGTCTCTGTCTCTTTCTGCTCCGCGTTCTGTATATTCATCCCACCTGTATCCTCAATCTTTATGTTTTAACTTCACCGTGCTTCGTCATTTATACATTTATTCCTATTTTGTGGGTTTCTCAGAATCATGCGTGTTTAAAAAGGAAGTTCATTCTTCATGGGTCTCGCATATCCATGCCTAAAAAAGAGACAGTCCTACAGCATGCTCCAATTCGTATTTCGTGGGTCTCACAGACTCCTATCTGTTCAAAAGGCACTTCAGCAGCATGCCCTTATTCGTATTCGTCGTGGGTCTCACAGACTCATATTTGCTCAAAAGGCACTTCAACAGGTTGCCCTTATTCGTATTTCGTGGGTCTCACAGACTCCTATCTGATCAAAAGGCACATCAACAGCATGCCCTTATTCGTATTTCGTGGGTCTCACAGACTCCTATCTGTTCAAAAGGCACTTCAACAGCATACCCTCATTCGTATTTCGTGGGTCTCATAGACTTCTATTCATTCCCGAGGCAACTCAACTCTGTGTTCGTGTATTTATATGGTGGAAATATCAGTTTCTATGGTTTTTACAATGTCACAGTTCTTCTTTCTTTGAATCCAAGTTTCTTTGATTACTTTCCGTCTTACTAATAATCTTTCTTTTATTTCAAAGTTCTCTTCTTTCGTTACTATTTAATGAACAGTAGCATAAATGTATGTATGTATGTATGCATGTATGTATGTATAAGGAAGGTATAAAAAAAGGAAAAAGGCATGAGGTCATGGATTGTGTGCGGATTAGGCGGTCCAAGGTCGTGGAGTGTTGTCTTCCCAGACCAAAGTCCAGGCCTTCTTTCATCGTTGTCTTCCTAGATAGATGTCCCAGTCTTCTTTTGTATCTTTCTCGGCGATGTCATAGTCTTCTGTATATTCTCAGACAGATGTCCCAGTCTTCTTTGGTACCTTCTCAGATGGATATCCTTGTCTTCTGTAACTTCCTAGACGGAAGTTCCAGTCTTAATCTGCACCTTTATAGACAGATGTCCCAGTCTTCTTCTGTATCTACTCAGATAGGTGACCCAGTCTTCTTCTCAATCATTCTCAGATGGATGTCCTGGCATTCCTCTACTTTTTTCCCTGATGAATGATATAGTTTTTCTCAGTATTTCATAAGGTTGTTGCCCGGGTCTTCATGCTCGAATAGCGATGGTCTCGGCCCGCGTGAAGTCGACTCAAGGAGGGAGCCTGATCTAGTCAGGATCCCGTAAAAAAAAAAAAAAAAAAAAAAAGGGGGGGGGGGGGGGGGGGGGAAGAAACTAAACCCTTGCCTCCTATCACCTCCATTTGGACTCCAGAGTGATCTCCATTTGACATAAAAGCCCCTTTCAGTCTGCTCACAACTCACTCGCCTTCGACAGCTCTTCTTGCTCACAGCAAGGACGTGGGAGGGAGTTCCAGAGTTTAGACAGGTGAGCATGTCCCAAAACCGCTTTTAGTAAAAACAACAACAAACAAACAACAAAAAAAAACATTTTCTCGTACTTAACTGTCTAAAGTAGAGGCAGTGTACTGAAAGGATGGTGGGGGAGAAGAACATGCTTATCTTCAACGAGGGAAGGTCAAACCACCATACAAGTGCCAAAATGATCCCTAAACCTGCATTTCTTGCACAAGGACGGCATCTTAAAAACGGGAGTTGTTTCCCTTGCGTAAATCTAGAAGGTGAATGGATTCAGGTTTTTTGTTCTTTCCCATAAAACATAGCTGGCTGAAGTAAAAGGACGTGGTATATTATAAATATGTCATGAGAAATATACATTAAACAAATGAAAGGAAACATTCTCAAAATTGAAACATGTAAGCATCGGAATCAGGGAGAAAAGAACCAGGACCAAAAGGGTTCATTTACGAGGATGTGTAGTGGCCTGAGCAACCACCAATCCCCCAAGAAACCAAGACCTGTCAGATCTTCTACTATGTCTCTCAAACAAAGACTTCCAAGGGTAATCTGATACTTCCAGCTTGCTGCACACACAATTCGAGTACTGCAATGCCCTGCCAGATTGCAGAATTGATGGAAAGAACTGGGATCTCATGTGCCCTTCAAGGACTTCTAGGGGAAGCACTTTCTGGCCAGGAGCACAAACTTGCCTGATCAAGGAGCTTGAGGTCTGGGGTTTAGTCATATCTAGTTGCATAACAAGGCGACTGCAGGCGGAAATCTGAACAAACGTGAAAAATCATTTATAAAGCTCCGCCAAAAACTGTAGACAAACGAATCACAAGACAAAACACGACGCGTTTCGACCACTAAGTTTTTCAGGCAAGATGCACATCACTCAGGACAACACAGATGAACGAGCAGTCACTTATCTTCATCCGATTTGGCCCAAGATGGGCGTTGAATGAAAACGATCTGTCGGGAAGGAGACAAATGCGAGTCGAGGTAGTAATGATGATGATAATGATACTGATAGGAATGATAAGAATGATAATGATGATGATTAAGAAAATATTGAAAAAGTAATAAGGAGAACATTACTATCACTTCTGGTGATAATATGGTAATAGCAGTTGTAGTGTGGGAGAAAGGAGAGGGGTTACGGGGAGCATCGAATAATATGGTTGTCGTGGCAACAGTGTGAGAGGCGATGACGATGGTGACAATAGCGGTAATGTTGGTAATCAACACTAACACTGGTGTTACTAATTATGATAATAATGCTAACAAAAATAATAACGGTAATAGTAATAATAATGATACTACTAATAAAAGTTTGATAAAGATTATAATGAAAAATGATATCAATAAGTGTATTGATAATGATAGAACTAATATCCTAATACTAAGGGAAGGGGGAAAGAAAAAGGAGGTGGGGGGGGGGAGGACAGGAAGACAGGGAGAAGGCAGATACAAAGTAGGGAAGGATGGAGCTAATAGGAGGCTTAATAATCATGATATGTGTATTGATAGTTTTTAATAATATTCATGATTGTTACCATATAGTAATAATAGTGATGCTATAGGAGGCTGGAAAAGTGGTAGGTTGGAATGTCAGAATATTAAAATGAAAGTAATTAATGAAAGTAGTCCATATACTATTTGTAATAGTTATGAAGTTGTAGTAATAATTATATTGATGGTAATAGTAGAAAAAAATATAGAATTGGTAAAAATTATGGTAATTATCATGGCGATGAAACTGCAGAAGATAATATTGATGTTAATACTAATCAAGATGATAAGAATGATAACATTTGTAGTTCGTTTTAAGGTGATGATGATAGTGCTGATAATGATGATGTGATGATGACAGTGCTACTAATAGCAATAATAATAAAAGTAGCATTGGTAATGGTAATAGTCGGTGGATAGGAATGTCGAGGAGTAAAACTTAATAGTGTTACTGGAGCAGGGAGAAGGTGGTGAGGATAAATATAGTAATGTTAGTAGAAGTAATGGTAGGTGAAAAGGAATAGGATGATCAAAGGTCAACAGTATTATTGGAGAAGGGAAGAGGGGCAGGGTTGGAAAAAAGGAGGGTGGTGAACCACACACACACACACACACACACACACACACACACACACACACACACACACACACACACACACACACACACACACACACACACACACACACTTTTAAATATCAGTATTACTGCTATTACTTCTACAACATTCTGTTGGTCATGGGATTAGTGATAATAGGACCTAGTGATCATACGCATGATGGTAGTGATATTGATAGTAATGGCAACAAATAACAAAGACATCAGTGATAATGATGATGATGATTGTGATAGTGATGATGATGATGATGATAATATGATATGATGATATTCAGTTATGATGATACTGTTGATGATGATGACAGTTATCATAGTAATGATATGGAGATAGTAGTAAAGATAGTAATAACTGCAGAAGTAATCTTAGTAATAACAAGTTGGTGGAAAGGCATAGAAATGGTCCATTAATGAAGTGAAAGCAAACAGGAATATTGGGTTATAATATTGATAGTATCAATGATAAGTGTTATAACATTAGTAATAACGATAGTGACTTGAAATGAAATGCAACGATCAATGATGAAAAGTATATAGCATTCCTGTTGCAAAAAAAAGGAAGAAGAAGAAGAAGAAGAAGAAGAGAGAGAGAGAGAGAGAGAGAGAGAGAGAGAGAGAGAGAGAGAGAGAGAGAGCCCGCCGAGAGAGAGAGAGAGAGAGAGAGAGAGAGAGACCGACCGACGACCGACAGACAGACAGAGAGACAGACAGAGGGACAGACAGAGAGAAAAAGAAAGAAAAGTGTGTGTGTGTGTGTGTGTGTGTGTGTGTGTGTGTGTGTGTGTGTGTGTGTGTGTGTGTGCACGTGCGCGCGTATCTGTGTAAAAAAAAAAAAACAAAAAAAAATCTACCAGCTTTACTATTCTTATAATCTCAGTCAGTATTAACATCACCACTACTATCACTATTATGATCACTATTATTTTTACCATTTATTTATATATATATATATATATATATATATATATATATATGTATATAGATAGATATTCATCGATGTAACTATTGTTACAACTTCATAGGTCTTACAAATACTACATTTACTACGTTATAAATTAAATCAATGTACTTTACAATATTTCTGATATTCCAACTTATCACTTTTGCAGCCTCCTATAGCATCACTATCATTACTACATGGTTACAATCATGACTATTATTAAAACTATTAATATACATATTACAATTATTGATGCACCTAAAAGATTCCATCCTGCCCATAATTTGTACTCTCCTTTTCCTGTTTGTTCTTCATGTTTTACCCCCTCCACTTCCTCCTTTTTCTCCCTCTCTTCTCTTCTCCTAGAATTAGTGTTGGTACCATTATTATCATTACTATTATTGATATTATTTTCTATTATATTTCTGTATCGAACTGTTATTACTAGTACTACTATTACATTATCGTTACTACTGCTGTGAACATCATTATCATAATTATCAATACCAGTGTTAGTATTGATATTCTAATCATTACCACTATCATTACCATCGTCATGAACACTGTTGCCACGACAGCCTTGGGTGTTCGACATTCCCCTAATCCCTCTCCTTTCTCCCATACTACAGCTGCTATTGCCATATATGTCACCAGACGTGGTATTAACCCTCTATCATTTTTTCAATGTTTTTTTTTCATCATTAGCATCATTATTATGATTTCTATCAGTATCATTATTATCATCATTACTACCTCGACTCGCATTGCCTCCCTTCCGACAGCCTCGTTTTCATTCAACGCTCATCTTGGGCCGAATTGGATGAAGATAAGTAATTGCTCATTAAATTTCGTTGTCCTGAGAGTTGCGCATCTTGCCTGTAGAAGACCTAAGAGGTCGAAACGCGTCGTGTTTTGTCTTGCGATTCGTTTGTATACGTTTTTCGGCAGAGCCTTATAGATAATTCTGAAAATTTGAATGAACAGTTAACCTGTCCCCGTTGAATTGTTGGCACCAGGGAAGAGACATCGAAGAAGCCAGTGGTGTGGCAAAGCTATCATCAAGAGCTGCTACTGGGGCTCATGGCTGTCGGCTAGGAAAGAAGTGTCAGAGGAGAGGTTGAATGAACCGTCATTGCGCCACGTCAAGATCACGAGGGCCCTTGAAAAAGGCATGAACCTTACTTATTCTAAACCAAACGCAAGGGGGGGAGCAGAAATCACTGGTTGAGAGTCAGGTCCTTCAAAGAGTATTCAGTCAAAGTCTCAAAATTACCAGAGGAGAGATACTGCAATACCAGTGGGTGACTCTTATTAAGAGTCTGGCGTGGTTGAGGTTTTTCTTAGGAGAGGTGCAAAACTAGCTCTGTAAGGTACTGATCCTGCTTGATATTACTGTCTTTGTACGACATAGTGATCCTGCAAAGTGTTTATGTCCCTGTAAGACAAACGTCTTGGCACTAAAAAAAAAACCCTTAATAAAGCTGGGGGTTTCCATGTTTTGAGATTGTGTTCCCCTAATATGTCGCTGAGGTGGAGAGAGAGGGACACCAGGTTCTGATACCACTTCTTTGACCTGGGATGACTCTTTAGATCCAGCATCTGGAGCAAAGGAATGAGAACCGTCACCAGGAGAGGGAGTAGGGTGGGGGGTTAGGAGGGAGATAGCAAACAGTAATGATAATATGCATTGAGGAGAAACGATCAGCTTTCGAAATACCGGTATCTGACCAGGAGTTGTGATATGTTAGTGAGTATCCTCCCCTTTGGAGATTTTCTCCCCCTTGGAGACTATAAGCTTGCCGAAGGCTAATTATGAGAAGCATTTATTATTCCCCATTCACCAACACAAGCACATACTGTTAGTTAGGCAGAATAATCTACCTGCAGAAATGAATGCTTATCACCCCTATTCTTCAATCTAAGACATAAGAGCAGGCTTTGTTAATAATTGAATATTTCTTGCAGTCATTGCAACACCAAGCTGCTCTGTAAGTTGCTGGAATGGTGCTCAGTTACTTATCCTTGAATGTATTAGTTCTTGTAATTCAGTCCCTTTCGGATTCATTCCAAGAACTGGCCCTCAGCACCTGTGTCTTCAGAGGTTATCTTTTCATTTTTTCTACTTTTCACAAGAAAATGTAGCTTGTTTTTGCTGTTTCATGATTTTCTTTGCTTCTTAGGTGACACCTTTGGTTTTTTTTTTTCTTTTTTTTTTGAAAACCAAAAAAAAAAAAAAAAAAAAAACCAAAAAAAAAAAAACTATGGTATTGCACACCAGCCTTTTTCTTGGATACAGTCTGTTTAAAACCGAAAAGGCAGAGGAGTCAAGTTACCACTTTCTGAGGTCGCTGAGGAGAAACAATCAGGTTTCGAAATACCGGTATCTGACCATAAGTTATGATATGTAGTGAGTATCCTCCCCTTTGGAGATTTTTTCCCTCTTGGAGACTATAAGCTTACTGAAGGCTAAATTATTTATTATTCCCCATTCACCCACACAAAGATATACTGTTAGTTAGGCAGAATAATCTACCACTGCAGATATGAATGCTTATCTCCCCCTATTTCTTCAATTTAAGACATAAGAGCAAGCTGGAATGGTGCTTGGTTACTTATCCTTGGAATTTATTAGTTTTACGGTTACTTATCCTTGGAATATATATATATAATATGAAGATAAAAAAGAACGGACTCATAAAATTCTTCTCGATATTTTGACCAAACCAGTCTTCCTCAGGCGACTTCGTGACGAGAATCATACATATAAAGATGCAATCGTATTCACATATATACACACACATTTGTATCTCCCGATCTTTCAAAAACAAACAAACAACAACAACAACCACAACAAAAAACTGTCGTCACTTCACTCTGTCTTTCACATATCCCCCCTCTCACTAATCCGTCCCCTCCCGCCATCCACCTGTCCGTCCCCCCTCCTGCCTCTCTTCAGTGATGAGAGAGTGCATGCTGACCTGACCTTAGATCTCTCTCACCCCCGCCCCCCTCTTTCCGAATTAACTTTCAATGAAGGAAATAAATCTATGTGTTTAGGTTGTCCATGCTTTGCTTACTTACTCCTGCTCATCCCCACTGTCGGGGTCCTCCTCCTATTTGTTTCCCTTTCTCTCTCTTTCTTTTTCTTCTTTAATTCTCTTTTTCCCCCCTCAATTACGTCTACTATTTTATCCCTTTCCCTTGTTCTTTTCCTCAATAATCACACTCACCATGCAAGTCTGTATGTTCTATTAATGATGGACATTCTCTTTTAAGTGTTTTGTCGTTTGATACAGTCGTTTGGGTTTTATTAATGTACTATTGTGTTGTGTACTGACGCTTTCATTCTGCGTAGAGAGAGAGAGAGAGAGAGAGAGAGAGAGAGAGAGGGGGGGGGGGGGCAGCTACGGGCAGGGCTTAATCCATGGTTATCCCTCCATCCTTTCCTGGGTCACAAAAAATAAAAGGAATAAAAAAAAATCCTCAAAGCCCTGCTTGATATCGAAATCGAAAACAATAATACAAGGAGGACACAAGAAATGAGCGTACTAGTATGGAAGGGAGGATAACCATACAATGACGGTTTTAGGACAGAGAGAGAGAGAGAGAGAGAGAGAGAGCAGGCAGACAGGGTAGAGAGAGAGGCAGGCACACAGGGTAGACACACACACACACACACACACACACACACACACGCGCGCGCGCGCGCGCGCACGCACGCACGCACGCGCGCGCGCGCGCACACACACACACACACACACACACACACAGAGGGGAGGCTATTCATTAATATTTCTGATTGCATACTCTCTGTCAAAAATAACTCACAAAAAAAATAGCAGGCTCAGTCTTTTTGTAATACTTTTGCATTTAAGTGCTTACACCAACCAATCATTCAGAAATGCTGTTTTCACTACCCAGTAGTAAGTTTGATGTAGGCAATTTCAGGTGAACACTCGTTTCTAGGAAATTTCATTGTTCGATATATTTCCAGAAACTTAACACCACTGGGCAGTCATTAAAGAAATGTTCGATATAGTCAACGGTATCCTTACAATACAAACATCTATTGCTGTCTTTTAATTTCATGTTATGTAAGAGAATGTTTGTGGGATAAACATTGTGAAGAATTTTGCAGTGCAAGAGTCTCAGTCTTGTCTGACTTGTATATACGTTAGCTCTAACCTACATTGATTCATCAATCTCCACATAAAAGTTTCTGAGCCAAAAAAATAGAAAACACTGGTGTACATAGTGTTATCGGTTTTTTTTTTCTTCTTTTTATGACAGCTTTCTGATTTGACTGGGTTTTGTGTTGGACAGTGCAGCATCACCTTTCTGGGGATCTGCCTCAGTTTCAGTTTCACCTCTTTCTATCCAATGAAACCAAACCCTTAGGACTGTGTTCATGTCACACGCACGATTACCAACAAGTCGTGAAGCGTGCCGCTTGTATAGCCAGAGAAAATCTGTTACATTTCCGGCGAATACTGTTCAGCTGTCAACTTTGAAAGGTTTGTCAGCGAGCTCAACACAGATCGAGCTAATGGGCTTTGGAAGCAGTCACGTCTGCTCCGTTGTCTCTCTGTCACGGCTTGTTGGTTGGGTATTGGTAAGTTTAATCCCTCCCTCACCCTCCCAGAGGGGTTTTCAGCTTGAGGCTGAATGCACTGGAGGGAGGTGTTTGTACTGTCCTTGGCCTCTTCGCCATGCTGTGACATTGCAGTCTTCTCTGAGGCCAGGTTTCACCCTTACTCCCCCAGTGTTTCCCTTCCAACAGCCAGTAGGCCTGTCTGCCTTCAGGGCAGCCAGTGTCTTCCCTGGTGTCTTCCCTCTAGACGGCTGACTGGTGCTCTTGTTGTGGATCTTGCTCCCTGTGCCCAGTCACAGGAGTGTGACTAGTTGCTTTGGATCGTGCTCTTCTGTGCCCAGTCTCTTAGGTGTTTTTCATGTGGACTGCCATTGGCACATCCGCAGTTGAGGTCAGTTCACCTTGAGGTAATTGATGGTCATCACCACAGGGAGTGGGGGTGTGTGTGTGTGTGTGTGTGTGTGTGTGTGTGTGTTTTCCAGTTTGGACAGCAACACACCTGACCAGTGATGGAAATTCTGACAGGATTTAATTCATATCCAGAAGGACTCGCCTGTTTATTTTCTTTGAAAAACGTTAGAAATTCCTTTTGTTGTGATTATTTTGTGTAATGAATGGTATAGTGAACTCTTATCTAGCCTAACAGGGAGCATGAGTGTGAACACATGTGACAGAAACAACTTAGTTTATATATATTGATGTTGTTTGTATGCTAAAGTGTCATCTCCATTGTTTCATTGTTCATTACATGTACACTACTCACTAATTTCCTGTTCATGGTTATGTTGCAGGGTAGTGTGAGTGAGTGATAGGAAGAATTGATAGAACACTCAAACAAGCTACATGCCTTCATACATTCTTGAGACAGATTTAACAAATCGATTTATAAGCACCTCTCATTCCACTCTGTGACATTTGGTCACCCCAACTCTTTGTTAGTATTCGAATAATCTTTTGTGCTTCTTCTGTTGCTTTCTCTATTCTTGATTATTTTATTGTTTCATTTTCAGGGCTCTCATTTAAGTTAGAAGTGAGAGTGTGTTTACTGTACAGTGTTTTCTTGTATCATGTAAATTTTTACTGAGAATTCCTTTGATTTGAGCCCTGTCTCCAGTCATACAGGTTAGAAGCAGTGTACATATATTGTAAATTTCTTTTATTCTGTGCTACCATAAGGGACAAGGTTCTGACCCTCCTGTTTAACATTGCTTTCATTCTTTTTCTTTTCGCTATTTTTTTTTCTGTCTATCCTTTAGGAGTTCTGTCATTATCAATGTGAGGAGTTGTTTTGTCTTGTATCCATTGTTTTCACCCTCATTGTTTGTGATTTTCTTTTCTCCTTTCATTTTTCATTGGAGTGAATGAGATATTGAAGTATATGCATTGGTCATCATATGCATTTTCTACTTTTTGTCATGTAAATTACAGATTTCCTCTACATTTCACTTATGCATACAAACAGAGACAAACTTGTTACACTACTTTCACATGCACCTGTTTACAACTGTTTCTTTTGTATGGATGTGTGAATGATAATGATTAAATTTGAGTATTTCATTTCATCATTACATTCATCTTCTTTTATTAAGAAAAACTTTTTACAAAGATTCTTATCTATTTTCAGCATCATCATCAGTAATAGTACTTTTCTAACCTTAGAAAATAAAGCTAGCAGTGGAGACGTTCATAGTACTTGGGGTTCACTTGATGTCCTAGTACTGAAGCTATTCATTAGGTTTCAGTGATCTTTTCCCCATTATCATGAGTAAGCAGTTATTGAAAAAAAGAAGTGCTCTAAATCAGTAGCTGCTCATTTAGAAAATATCTGATTTAAACTAGAAAGTGGTTATGCATTAATATTTAACTTGTTGTATGAAGGCAAGAGTTTACTGTTTGATTAACAGAAAAAATCTCTTTCGTCATTTTCTTGAAATTGTTCAACTTTTAGTCTTAATGGATTAACACAGGGAAACATTGATGCTCTGGTCCAACAAGCAAAGTTACTAGGTATATCTGATCCTTTAAAAATCAATGAATCATTGATTCTGCTATGGAACGTGAATTTAGACTAAAGGAGAGAGCAGCCAAACTAAAGTCAGAACAAAAAAGACTAAAGATTGAAAAAGAAGAAAAAAGAAAAGGTTAAACATTGAAGAAGAAGAAGAAGAAGAAAGAAACAGAGACTGAAGACAAAAATGTTACAGATTGAACAGCAAGAAAGAGAAGGGAAATTATTTATGGAGAAAGAAGCACAAATAATAAGTTCCCGTCAGAGCAAAAAGGACAGGAACTCAAATTGGCGCAAGAAAAATGTGAGGGATCAAAACATGCTGGTTACTCTGAGATGCATGGTACCCATTTTTCAAAGTTACCCATGTTTAATGAAGCCAAGGATGATATTGATGCTTTTTTGTATAGGTTTGAAGCTCATGCTAAGATGTTGGGATGGAGAAAGGAACAATGGCCACTCCAATTAGCTAACATGTTACAAGGAGTTGCATTGAGTTTTTACCATTTCATTTGTGCCAGTGATACGTTGACTTATGAGAACTTAAAGCAACATTTGTTGAAAAAGTTCATGGCTACCTCTGAAGGTTTCAGAGAAGGATTTAAAAGTGTGAGGCCTGAACAAGGGGATAATTTTCATACTTTTTTTTTTGGACCAGACTTACCCATTTATTAAACAGGTGGATTGAACTGTCAGAGAAAGACTTTTGAAGCACTTCATGATCTTTTAATCAGAGAGCAGATTTTGCAAAGTGTATCCAAAGACTTGCAGGTTTTTCTTAGGGAAAGAACTTTTGATTCAGCAGAACAGATGTGTGCTGCAGCTGAGCCCTATAGAGAGGATCATCGCAACAAGTTGCTAGCTAGACAGTCAAGTACAGTTGCTCATGCTATTGTGTGTGAACAGACTCAACAGTCGAGGACTCATGGTGAGTCTTGGCAGACCAGTAAACTGAGCTACAGTAGAGGTCAGTCAAAACTGCTCTACCAGAAACAGGGGTTCAGGGCGAGGTAACTCTGTTGGTCAGGGCCCTGTTCATCAGGGAAATTGGTTTCAGTAAAACTCGGTCAGCAAATTCAGGGCCTCAGTCTCAAGAGAAGTAGTAACAACATGTGAGATATTTCCCTTAGTCAGGTACAGGTAGGAGTCAAAGATCTATACAAGAGACCAAAAAAGTTATATTTGTAGATGTTGTGGTGGTGGTGGTCACATCAGTCCAAACTGCCCTTCACCTGCAAATGTTCAACCTCATAAGTACACCTCAGCATGCAAAGTTTTGATTTCCCCTAATGTGGAAGAATGTTTAACTTTGAACAGTTTGTCACTGTATAGGGGTTATGTGAATGGTGTACCTTGCACTGTTTTGAGAGATACTGGTTGCACTACTGCTGGTGTGAGAAAGTCATTGGTTAAACCTGAACAGTGCAATGGTCATTGTCAAAACTGTATAAAATTTTGGTGGCAAGATTGAGACATTCTCCATTGCTATTGTGCCTCTATGTTCACCTTTTTACACTGGTTTGCTGGAATGTTGTGTCATAGATAACCCAGTGCAGTGGCAGATTTGATACTTGGCAATTTGCCCAAGGCAAGAATGAACCTGACCAGGTTTTGACTGATCAGATCGCAACAGTCATGACCAGGCAACAAAAGAAACTTGACAGCTGTGCTAGCCCCCCTTGAAAACCCCTCCACCCATGTCAGAGCACATTCAGGTAAATCGAAGGGTAAAAACAGACCACCCAACAGGTTGATGCTTTACCATCAGACTTTGACATTTTTGATGTATCTCATCAGGACATTGCAGAAATGCAAGCATCAGATGTTACTTTGTCACCTATTTACTGCTAGGCTGAAGATATTTGTGCTTGTGAATCGCTCGAAAAACTTTGGTACCTGAACGTAAACCCATGTTTTTTTATTGGACCATGGTGTTCTTTACTGCTATTTACTTGGTAAATTTGACACTGTACAGAAGCAACTGGGTGTACCAAAACCTCTTTGTACAACTGGCTTGCATGCTGCTCATGATTCCATTGTTAGTGACATGGTGGTTTTGCTAGAACAAAACATCACATTTTATTTCATTTTTCTTGGCCGAAGTATCATGTGGGTGCCTGTCAATATGTTCAGACTTGTGATGTGTGTCAGAAGAGTAGGAAGCATGGATCTGTTACAGTGGTTCCTCTTGGGAAAATGCCAGTCGTTGATGTGCCTTTTCAACACATTTGGATTGACCTGATAGGTCCATTTTCGCCATGTTCCCCTGCAGGTCATAGATATGTTTTGACTGTTGTTGATTTTTCTACCAGGTATCCTGAGGCTGTGCCTTTGAAAAACATAGATACAGTTATAATTGCAGAAGAACTCGTGAAAATTTTCAGTCGTGTAGGATACCCAAAAGAGATTTTGTCAGACAATGGCACTCAGCTTGTACCAAACCTCATGAAAGAGATTTACCAATTGTTGTCAATCAAGTCAGTCAATACAAGTCAGTACAATGCCATGTCAAACAGAATGGTTGAACATTTGAATGGTACCCTTAAATCCATGTTGAAGAAAGTGGTACAACAACACCCTCAAGAGTGGGACCATTATCTCCCAGCAGTTCTGTCTGCGCGCAGAGAAATGCCTCATGAGAGCACTGACTCTCACTATTTGAATTGCTTTATGGTAGGAAACCTAAAGGTCCAATTGATCTGTTGGCAGATTCTTTGAATCTTGAACAGACTCAGAATACTTCTCATCCTCTGTACCAATATGTGACAGAACTGTAAACTCTTTTGAAAGAGAGCATGGACATTGCTGTCAACATTCAGAAAAGGCTGCTGAGACATATAACAAGTGCAAGGATGTTAAAGCGGTCAAGTGCTTATTTTCTTTGATCACTGAGGATGATGATGATTGCCTTCAATCTGAAATGAATATCCTCACTGTCCAACTTGTCCCTTCTATAGAGACAATTCATGATATTCACTTTGATGAACAATTATCTGATGTGCAAAGAGAAGAGTTGAAATCTTTGTGTCATAATTTTCCAACTTTGTTCACAGATAATCCTGGATGTGTCGAAGCGGGAATTTTTTTTCGTAAGATCCCACTCACTGATAGCAAACCAATTAGGTTGAAACCATACCCATTACCTTTTTCAACAACTAAAGTTGTTAAACAGGAAGTTCAGACTATGCTAAACCCTGGTGTCATTGAGTCTGGTCAGTCTCCTTGTAGTTCTCCCATTGTGCTTGTTAAGAAACCAGATGGTAATGTTCTTTTACAGGTGCATGATGGTGTTTTGCATAATGTTGTTTTCATCATCAGCAGAAAACTGGCTGACAGAAAGACTTGTTACTCTACTATTGAAAGGGAGATTTGGGTATTGTTTGGTGTATCCAGAAACAATCTCGCTATCTCTGAGGACAAAAGTTTATTCTCCAGACAGACCACAAGCCACTCACATACCTCACTAGGTCTTCTTTCAAGAATGCCACAGTCACTTGATTGTCTCCTGTTGCAAGTATTCACGTTTGAGGTTCAGCCTGTCAAGGGTATTGACAATGTTCTCACTGATGTGCTCAGTTGCAATGGCCAGTCTCTTACTATTCCATAACTGTTGTCAGTGGGAAACATTTTGTATCGCCTGTTTAAGTCTTTTTGCTGTGTAGATTGCTATAGTAAAGCATAGGGCATTTTGTCCAGATCTACATTAAAAAGTAAATCTATTTCCTATGGACTTTTCATGTCTTAATAAAGCATCTTAGAATTAAAAAGAACTGGTACTTGTAGAAGTCATTTGTCAAATTCTTCATTTTCACAATCGCATTGTTATTTCATCATATTTTTAAGCATATCCTTGAGATATTGGTAAAATGTCCAAAAATCTTCATAATATCTTTTGAAAAGAAATTAGTGTGCTGTATTTAACTTGCACATTTTTTCTCGTGACCTTTGACAAAGGTTTGAGTCCCTCCTGGTTAATTTTTTCTTCTAGAAAAGCTGGCATTTTTTTTTCTTAGAGAAGGGGGGTATTGTCACATACACGATTACCAACAAGTTGTCAAGTCTGCCGTTTGTATAGCCAGAGGAATTTTTTTTTTTAAATAATCGGTGAGTACTGTTCAGCTGTCAACTTTGACAAGTTCGTCTGCGAGCTCAACACAGTTAGAGCTAATGGCATTGGAAGTAGTCACGTCCGCTCCGTTGTCTCTCTGTTCCCGCTTGTTGGTCAGGTATTGGCAAGTTCAATCCCTCCCTCACCCTGCTGGAGGGATTTTCAAGTCGAGGCGTGGCTGAGTGCACTGGAGGGAGATGTTCGTACTGTCCTTGGCCTTTCTCCCTGCTGTGATATCACAGTCTTCTCTGAGGCCAGGATTCACCATTGTCCCCACAGTGTCTTCCTTTTCAACAGCCAGTAGGCCTGTCTGCCTTCAGGGCAACCAGTGTCTTCCTGGTGTCTTCCCTCTAGACGGCTGACTAGTGCTCTTTGTTGTGGACCTTGTTCCGCTGTGTCCAGTTGCAGGAATTGGACCAGTTGTTTTGGATCATGCTCTTCTGTGCCCAGTCTCGTAGGTGTTTTTTGTGTAGACTGCCATCGGCGTATCCACGGTTGAGACCACTTCACCTTGAGGTCATTGATGGTCATCACCAAAGGGAGTGGGTTTTTTTTAGTGCGAGTCATCTCCAGTTTGGACAGCAACACTATGACCAGTGATGGAAATTCTGACAGAATTTAATTATTTTGTGTGATAAATTGTATAATGAATTCTTTTCCAACCTAATAGGGAGCGTGAGTGTGAACACATGTGGAGAGAAATAACTTGGTTTATATATTGATGTTGTTCATATGCTAAAGTGTCATCCCCATTGTTTCATTATTCAGTAAATGTACACTCCTCGCTAATTTCCTGTTTGTACTGTTATGTTGTATGGGTGATGAGAGTGAGTGATAGGAAGCTAATTGATAGAACATACAAAACAAGCTACACGCCTTCATACATTCATGAGACAGATTTAACAAATCTATTTACAAGCACCGCTCATTCCACTCTGTGACAGTTCACTTATGCATAATACTCCAGACCTTGAAAGGTATTTTATTCTGTTATGACCGATTTATTGTTGTATTTCCTGCAGAGACAGTATTCTACATTCCCTTTGGTGAATGAAATTTCTCGTATGTTCAAGCCCTTTCCCTTGCCAAGACCTGAAAAACAGTACCTTATGATTGTACTTTATCTAACATTTGTTAAACAAAAGTTGTGAATAGAAGTTTGAGCAATTTATATCTGATGGATCCTTCATAGATTTGCTGTCCAAGTACAAATACAATGCTTCTTCCCAGAAGTCATTTTCAATCAGTCCCAAGCCTATCAGATCTTATGCTCTACAAATAAAAAGAGAAATTTTGGTAAACAATGTTATCTTAATGACATTTGGGTATTAGACTCCAATTTTGATAATCTTGAGAAGCAAATATTTTCCCTGCCCACTGCAGGTAGAAGCAGTTCTGAAGTTGTATTAGATTAATCATGCTCAAGCCACCATTCTCGGCACACTTGCCTCCATTACCTTCCTTTTTATTTTGTCAAAAGCCTTTCTGTTGCTGTACCCTTTCTGCCATAAAAATTTGTAAAGAGGCACATTCATTTTTTTTAGAAGAATATGAGGAAGACCAATTGATTGCATAATATAAACGAAATGACTTGAAAAGGAATGCTTTTATTACCACAACTTTACCTCGAATGCTCAAGTTCCTCCAACTCCAATGTTTTTCAGACCTTATTAATTTTTTCTCACAATTCTACTTGTCCAGTTGTCTTCTATGTGTATCGCCATTCTACAGCTTTAAAAATACACTCTCAAAATTTTCATTTTGTCGACTGTGGCAAAAGGAAGATTTGGATTGTCACATTGTCTGCCCACGTAGGTGCCTTTGTTTTCAGTGCATTGAGTCTGAGACCTGTGAAGCTTTTCAAAGTCAGTAAAATAGTTAATGAACTATACATCATTTCTTCATCTTTGATAAACAAAGTTTTATCATCTGCCATTTGTTTTATTTTCAGATGCAGGGATACTTTCTTATTATAATGGAGAGTTTCAGTCCTTATGATCTCACTATTTTTTACTTTAACAGCTAATACTTCCACAGCTAACACAAAAGTCAGTGGCGAGAATGTGCATTCCTGTCTGATACCGTACAACACATCAAAAGGCTCTGAAATCGAACCACTATGGTCAACTGAACTTGCAGTACCTTTCTTTTAATAGAAACCCCTCTTTGAAAATATTGGCCAAAGCCAAAATCAGAAAGCACACGCAGAAGGAAAGTCTTAGAAACAATCAAAAGCCTTTTTGAAAAATCTACAGCAAACAAATATCCAGCTGCATTTGCAGTTTTAATTAGTTGATGACATCATCAATCGATCTAAGTATTGTGGAAATGTTTTTTCCTTTAAGGTAACCCACCTGATCTTCGCAAATCAATTTATGGATAACAGAGTTTAATCTTTTTGCTAATGTTTTTCAAGAAGTTCATAATCACAGCTAAGTAAAATTAGTGTTCCCCAATTTTCTAATCTATATCCGTCTAACACTTTCAATCTCAAATTCATTCTCTGTGTACATGATAGTTCGCCTTTCCGAAAGGATTCTTCAAAGGACTTTATCACAGTTTTGCCAATTGTCCACAAATGTTTAAGAAATTCGATAGGTATCCCATCACTACCTGGTGCAGACCCATTTCTCATCATGCATTTTGATGCTCTACTGGTTTCTTATAAGCTGACTGTTCCTTCACATGAAGCAGCTTCCACTTCATCAAGATGAGGAAAATCTTCATTTTCTAGAAATGCGTCTGTGCAGCATATATGTCATGGGAAGTTGTTGATTGACTATACAATCTTTTATAGAAAATGTACCAGCGCTCTAAGTATGCCTTTTTGGTCTGTTATGATTTCGCTGGAATCTTTACACAATCTAGTTATTATCTTGCTTTTGCTCCAGGCCTTTTCTACATTACAGAATAATTTAGTATTTCGTTCGCCCTCTTCTATCCATTAAATACAAAACCTAATTTGCGCCCCTTTTGCTTTATCTAATAGTAACAATTCCTGCACCTGTTTCAATTTCAAATATCTGGCTTGGAGGTTATAATTCCGAGGACTGACTGTTAACTTTTTTGAACATCCACTATTTGAAGCTTTAAGACGCGTTCATTATTTCGTCTTTTGCGTGCCAAAAGTTTTACCAAAGTCACTGCAAACAGATCTGATTTCAGTTTCACAGAGCTCCCACTTTTTCTCTTTGAATCGTTATCATCCTCATCTAGAATCAGCAAGCATTTCTCTCTCAGTGCCTTGCTCACGGTCGCTGAAATAAGAGGAGTAGTAGGAAATGCCAAAGCAAACACCCCCACAAGAGATTGACAGAGAATCCGTTGAGTGAGCCATGGGGTCCAGCACTGGCAACACAAACACAAAGCTGGTTGTTCCATCTGGTTGCAGAGAGAGGTTTATCTGTAGGGTGCACAAAACTTGATAGATTGATCGGAACACTGATTGGTCCATATGTACTGTGCCTTGAAAAGCTGGTTTTCTCTGAACAGAGAGTTTCCCACAACATTCCGTTTTCATGGGACAGTCCTCATAGGAGTGAATCTCCATGGACTGACAAAACAGGAGGAATCTGATCCCCTCACTCGGAGTGTAGGAAGAAGTTACTATTTCACGAAGGATGCTGTGTAATAATTTTTTCCACTTACCAAATACACGATTTCTTTACTTCATTTTTAGCCTTTTTGTAAAAGCGTATTTGTTATAAAGCAACAGACAGGGTACAACATGAACTGAAATCTCAGTATGCTTTTAGATACTTTTTAGCTGTGGCAAAATGCTGTTGTAATAAAAGCATGAAATATTGATTGCCTTTCGTGAAATATCTGGCATTTCTTGTTCTAATATCTTTTGTACAAAAAAATGCTGCCTTTCTCATTAAAGCATCTTACTGTCCAGGACTGGGGAAATCTTGATGGCATTGCTGAAGTGAGCTACGTTGATGTATTATCAATCAGGCTTAACACACCAAGGTTATCTCTGCACTCGTACATACATATGTGCACTCATGCACCCACCAAAAATTCAGCTCTCTCTGGAGATGGAATGTCACGCATTCTTCTTTCCTAACACGACTGAGAACACGAAATACAGTTCCTATGCTACTTATAATTACACATGAAAAATCCAATTATCCAGAATGGAATAATCAAGACATGAAAGATTAATATTCCTAATCCTGGGTTATGATAAATGGCTTCTTACCTGACCAGGTTTTTCCACACACGCACGCACACACACACACACACACACACACACACACACACACACACACACACACACACACACACACACACATACACACTTGCAAACCACACCACAGTTTTCGAACAGGTCACTTCAGTTTTCTTCAGCACTGGGTGATGGTGGCGCCCTTGATTGACTGGTACCAGGTTTCAGGACTGGGTCTCCGTGGTTGTCTCTGGGAACTCGACGTAGGAATCTTCTTCTTTGTCTGTTTCGCCCACCTCTGGGTTTCGAACTCAATCTGTCTTTCTCAGCATGTCTTTTATGCGTAAGACGTTGCTGTCACTTCTCTAGCCCAGACCACCAACCCTTCTCTGTCCCACTCACTCTTCTCTCTGCTCTGTTCTGCTCTCTACCATGGTGTTCTTCTTTTCTCTCTTGATGTTCTCCCTCAGTTTATATAGGAATGGACACAAAGGATTTCCCTTTGAGCCATGCCTTTGTCCATGTTGATTCTCTACCAACTTGTTCACACTTACACTGAATTCCCCTCTTGCTACATTCTTCCACATATTTTACACACATCCCTACCAAACTGTTCATTAAACAACCCCTTCACACCAAATGGACATCGAAAATTCCCGCTGACTCCGGGAGCCACAGTAATTATCCTATAGCAGCTACTACAATGACGTCCACACGCATTCAGCTAGCCTGACAAAGCATCAACACTGTGCCCCATAGCAATAGCATCTGAACAAGCCCAAGACTCCTGTTCTTCAAGGTCTGTTTACAAAGCAACTTCAGCTGTCTGGGTTTTTAGCGCCCACTCGATGCCCCGAGATCCTAGTGGATAAATTTTCTTCCCTTTTGCTATCAGGTAGGTTCGAACTTTGGATGGGCAAAAGCAACTTCAGCTGTCGGGTTTTTTAGCGCCCACTCGATGCCCCGAGATCCTAGTGGATAAATTTTCTTCCCTTTTGCTATCAAGTAGGTTCGAACTTTGGATGGGCCTTAGCCTGACCATTTCAGCCGCCTTGACTCTATGCGCTAGGTGAGGGCGAACTGCTCTTCGGCCCATTACCTATTTCTCCACTACACACAGAATTCTGTACTGCTACAACGCTTAAGGCATAGGCGTAGGCATAGATGGTGAATCACCACCTTTAGGGGTAGAAACTATCAGGTGCGTGGCAATTGTCTGAAGTCTTGGTCCAAAGAAATTTCAGCAGTCTGCTGTGTTGTGGAGGTCTTTCTACAGTTTGAGCAGTAAACTCTTCTGTGCTCTGCTTTGGCCCACATGGGCTGAATTCCCACTGTGCGCTTTTCCTCTTTGTAGTTCATCACCTGACTCTCTCCCACTTGGTGAGGGGTTGGGTTTTGAGACTGCTGTGATGGTGAGGGGTTTGAATTCCTTTTCAGTTGTAATGCATTCTTTTTTTTGAGAGTTTGCCTTGTCATGGTGGTGTACCAATCCTCTAGCTTGATCAAGCCAGCTAGCGTGAAGCATCTAGTTCCGCATGAAGGTTTGTAGCTCAGTGAACATTGTGTCACGCAGCTGCTCACAGAGAATGAGCTCAATCAGTATGTCAAATATCTGTTCTTGGTATGACAATGTTAACCATTTTTGAAGGTACTTCTCTAACCTATCTGCAAACTGGCTGTGTGTTTCTCCCCTGCTACGCCGCGAGCTTCGAAATTTCTTTCAGTAGGCTTCAGCTGTCAGTTCATAATGGGTGAGTATGGGTTGTTCGAGAGTATCATAATCAGTTACTTTATTCAGTGGTGTAACTTTGTATTCACATCATAAGCAGCACCTTTGAGACCTTACGCCAGTTTGATGTTGTGCTGTCTGGGTCCAGGCCGAATTCATTAGCTAATCTCTCGAACTGATCCAAGTACGCGTCAAACCCTTCTGTGGTCTCATTGAATGGATCCAAAGAAAACGCCTTTGGTTTGGAGGCTTAGAATTTTGGATGGTCATGCCTAAAGAGCTATCTGTCTTGACTGATTTTTCAAGCTTTCTGAGAGGAAGTTCATGCTCTCTGACTTTATTGTGTTCTTCAGCTTCATGTACTTCTTTTACTCTTAGGCTTCACGGATTTTGTTGCGCACTGCTTGTTCTGGTTCGGTTATTTTTTTTGCTCTCCAGCTTCTCAGATTTTGTCGCACTCTGCTTGTTCATGCTGTCTGATTTTTTCTTGCTCGGCAGCTTCAGCAGCTTTGTTTTGCTCTTTAGCCTCTAATTCCAGCTCTTTTAATTTCCTGGTCTCTTCTGCAGCCTTCTCGGTTTCCTTTTCAAATTGTGTAATCACAAGTGTGACTATATCTTGACCAGAGAGGCCTAAAGATTCACCCCACTCCTTGATTTCCCGTATAAGTTTCACTGATTCAGCCATGATACTGAACTGTTATATAAGTTTAAGCAATCAAGTATCCACTAAAAAAAAAAAACAACAGCAAAAGCAAACAACATGACAATATAACACATAGATAAATTGACTAGAGTATCAGTGACCCACAATCATAGACCGACTTTAGTATCAATCAAGCACAATGTTATCATATATGATAAGCATGTACACAACAAAACAGACACAAAGTTTTCCCTGGACTGCAACTGAATCAGCCTATTTGCTCTTAGTTATGTTCCTTGTCCAAAATTTTGGATTAACCAAAGGAAATAAAACTGAGTAAATTTTATTTTAGCAGTCTCAGACGAGCCGCCATTTCGATGTGACGAGAGTTGGGCGTGGGTCGGTGTTGTTCTCTAGGGGAAGAACTTAGAATATTTTCTCAAATAGAGTTATGTTAAGATTTTGCCGACACCCTCTCTCTTACTAGCTATGGAAGACAAGGTAAGGTAAGATAAGATAAGATAAGATAAGATAAGATAAGATAATGTTGCTTATAGCCCAGCCGACCGCAAAGGGCCATATCAGGGCTGTCACCACGTTAAAATCAACTCACAAGTCATTCATTCACATAATAGGAGCAACGTTCCGGTACTAGTCATTGAAAGCAATGTATATTTTTCTAGGGACTGTTAAAATACCCAAGAGTGGCTCAGGAACAATAGTGCTGAGGCTTGTACTCTTAAAAGTGCTTGTAGCTCTGAGAAACAGAATTAGAGACAAATTCAAACATTCAGTACTGAATGAATAACAAAGAACTGATACAACTTCAGTGTACTTTCACACCAGCCGCTGTGGCGAAGTGGTTAGCGTCGCGGACTCCCGGCTGGGAGGTCGTGGGTTCGAATCCCATCAGAGTCTTGTGGGTTTTTTCTGCCCCGACCGGCTCCTACCCAGAGCTGAGTTTGCTGCGGATTCAGCTGGGAAGACTGGGACCACACAGTCGACTTCCATCTACTTAATGGATGCGTTTCTGAGAGTTTTGCTCAAATTTCCTGACCAACACTGCAGGTGCCTGTATCTCTCGGGCCTGGTTGACGCCAGGATATGTTATGAAAGGAAGCGTAGAGTACAGCCCTGTCATGTAGTCTCAGACCGAAATGGAAATCCGTAGCACATCTTCATCATCCTCATTCTCATCGATCAGCATAAAAAAGTCTCAAATTCTGTTGCCCTTCATGCCCCATGCCCTGCTCTCATGGTGACCTCAATTTCGATGTCCTCTCCACGTCTGTGATCTTGGCTTGGTTCCGTCGAGGTCACCGGTATCGGCGAGTCCATGGGGGCTGTCGTTGGACGGATGTGGTGGCGCCCTCCGGAGGGAGAGCCCACTCATGCCGGCTCCTCGACTAAGCAAATATTGTCGTCAGTAGGAGGCTTAGTAGGTGGTGTCCCGCGTATGTTAGATCAGAACAGGCGCCACTGAACACCACCGAAATGACTCAGCAGCAGTGCAGTGCCTCCTCCGTGGGTTGCCTCTTGGCGACTTGACATTGACTGCTCCTGTGGATTGCCGGTACCGGGGCTGCGGCGGGGCCGACCGGGCTGTGGCTGTGGACGGGGTGCCGGAATGAGCGGCGTGGGTGCACTGTCTCTTAGGTGGCGCAGAGGTTGGGACAGAAAAAAAAAAAAAACAAGTGTACTTTCACTCATCAACTTTACTTGTTTATTTGTACTTATTGGTCCTTCGTTTGACGGCACAGCTGTTCTGCTTTTGCTCGCATTACTCACACACACACACACACACACACACACACACACACACACACACACACACATACACATATATATATATATATATATATATATATGTATATGTATATATATATATATATATATATATTATATATATATATATATATATATAGTCAAGGACACTTTTTTTTCATTCTCTGTGAACAAATGAAATAATCATTAAACAGTTTTATAATAAAATTGACTGGTAGAGAAAATCTCTCTCTCTCTCTCTCTGTGTGTGTGTGTGTGTGTGTGTGTGTGTGTGTGTGTGTGTGTGTGTGTGTGTGTGTGTGTGTGTGTGTGTGTGTGAGACACGCTTTTTGCTACCTGTTTGCACGTCGTCTGGAACCTCTCCTCCAATCCTCTCGCCATCCCCTGTCTGCTTCCTCTGTCTCCTCCACATACTGTAAAGGATATTCACCTTCAAATGTTTGCTTACTTAAAGTTCGAACATTCCTTAATAAAAACATATCTCATTTCTTTGAGAATGTACACACAAGGTATACCAATAGAAACACACATATGATATTCAAATAGGCCTACATAAACTTATTGTTTCATGTTTCTATATTTGATAGAAAACCAGTATAACAGTCAGCCTTAATTTCCGCTTCCATGCAAGTGGACCTAAAATTGCATCCATGTAAACCTGAAAATATGGTTTAGTTCTTCTCTGAAGTATCTTTGTCACAGCAAAGTTCGGAGAATGATAATTTGAAGAATTTAACGCACCCGCATGCTTGGAACGTATAGAATTTGTTGAATTCAAAGCACTCACAAGGAAGGAAACAAACCCTTGAGAATCATGCAAGGGAGTTACAGAAGTTTGAGATGAATGTATTGGTTGACAGCAGGCTAGCTGAAGTGATGATTAAACGTCATTAATGTCATCTGATCTTGTGTGATGTGCACAGGTTCCTTCATCTCAACTAGCCGACTGTCCGGCACCATGGATGTTCTGGGGAAAGCAGCTGGCTCTGGATCACTGGACAGACATGGTGACTCCGACAAGTCCAAGACAGCAGGGTCTTCAGTGAAGCAGGCAGAGGAGAAGACTGACGTGGCCACACAGAATGAGCCATTCACAAAAATACCATCAGAATACACAGAAGGTAAAAACAAGTGCTACGGTTTTCATCTGGCTCGCATTGATCGTGATTCTTCCTTGAAGTGGATGGACCCCCCCCCCCCCCCACACACACACCACTAACACACACACGTGCGCACGCGCAGGTGCGCGCACACACGCACATGCACACAAGTACACACACACACACACACACACACACACACACACACACACACACACACACACACACACTAAACACATACACGCACTCACAACCTAACACACACACACACACACACACACACACACACACACACACACACACACACACATACACACACACACACATACATACACACGCGTGCGCGCGCGCACACACACACGGAGTCACACGCCGCATTTGCATAAGTCAATTACAAACACAGCATGTTCACTCCATACTACAATAACAACATCACAAGTCATAGCATTTTTTGTCCAGTGTTCATGTTCAATTATTATGCAAATATTTTCAATCACTTTTCCGTCTATTTCGTCATATTCCCTACCCTTTTCTTCTGTTGTTTCTTTTTGTATTTGATAATAGTTGAAATAAAAAATCTTCGTTAAGATCCAGTTACCGGAGGTAGGTTTATTCACAGGTTGGACACTGAGGTTTTGTGAAAAGAAACCAACTCCTAACGTTAGTTTTGGAACAAATAAGTTTGAATTAACTTTTAAAGACATCGTACAACAAAAGATGGTAACATTTTTATACTCACAAATTCGTAGCGTTCTGTTTCTAGCACGTTCCTATCTACTCTTGGGGATACAAAGTGAAACCTTTACAAAACTGTTGCATAAAAAAAAAAAAAAAAAAAAAAAAAAAAAAAAAAAAAACAGTTCCGCCTTTTCACAAAATGCTTTTCTTTACATGATGACGCTATTCCATATTTTTTTCATTTATCACATCAATCGTTAACATTCACTTATGAATATTGTTGCCATTCTCTTTATGTATTCATTATTCCCCAACTGGCAGCTTACCCATAGAGAATCGATATTGTGACGAACAGAATCCCTAGCAGACTTCTGTCTGCGCTGCATCGCACATCGACTACTCTGTGGGCGTTATGAAAACTACGTTTTCCTTTTGCTACCCCCAAGGTTCAAAATTATCTTCCAGCTTGACCAAGCCAAGCGGTCTATCCTTTTGTGTGGCAACTCCTGGTGTACCATAGAGATCGAGAACACATCCATCCTGCAAACAGTGAGCTTCTCTCACTAATCACCTGCCTCTGCCTAATCAGCAACAAGAAAAGTGTTAGTGGTTTTAGCGCTGTTCACATATGGTCTAACATTTTGTCAAAAGTTCTCACCCCTCAGATCGCTACCTACATTTCTCTTGTCATCACACACACACACACACACACACGCACGCACGCACGCACACGCACAGAGAGAGAGAGAGAGAGAGAGAGAGAGAGAGAGAGAGAGAGAGAGAGAGAGAGAGAGAGAGAGAGGGAGAAGCTAACATATCTAGATCTACAGTGTTTTACAAGTTCTTGAAAATCCTGGCTATGCTAGAACTGCCTGGGCGTTTTCGGAATTTCCAGCTTCGCCTGCTAGTTCTAGAGACGCCCCGTTCTCAGGTGCTCACTGTTGACAGGTACTGGGGAAGACGGAAAGAAACCTTTCATGCAGAGCTGAGACGCAAAGTTAGGTCGCTAAGGTCCCGAGAATAATGTCACTTGCCAAATTGTTCAAAGATGTAAATGATTCTGGTGAATATTAGAAAATCATTCTCAAATCTAAACCATTCTGATGAATTTTATAAATTCAATGAAATGTTTCATTTTCCGTGGAAAATTTAACGCAAGGTAGTAGTAGCCTATATAGAGCGATTCACAATCAAAATGGTTAGAAGTTTTGATATTGAGTTGACGGTCCTGAATTCGTACCATTCGTGTAGTCGGAATTTTTTGGACTGAAAATCCTCATGCCGCAGTACATGGGCACCTCGATTAGTTCAGGTTGGGTTAAAGGCTGCGGGGGAGAGGGAATTTTTTTTTTTTTCCTTCTCGTCCATGTCAAACGAGTGGATGTTGTCAGGGTTGTTTATCACAGAATTCCACAAAGCCCCTGACA